>PVIU01002534.1:0-124347 GCA_004026605.1 Ondatra zibethicus | reverse complement strand
TGGATAATGACCAAGAAGGGAAGGAAAAGCAACAGAGAGATGACACACAATGAACTCCATGCTATTTTTTGTTTTGTTTTTTTAATGTGTGGGCCTTTTATTTTGACTTTTTTTTTCTTTTGTCTTTTTATTTGTCCTAAAGAGAGAGAAAAAAAGCAGAAAGTTGGGTGGGGTGGATAGGGAGGTGGGAAAAATCTGGGAGGAGCTGGGGAAGGGGAAAACATGACCAAAATATATTGTATGAAAAAATAATAGTAAAAAAAAAAACCATTGTACAATCTGCTCCATTTTTATATAAAAAAAAAGATAGAGAGCCCTTTATGGCTTAAATCCTCTTTTCTGTCCTTTTAAGATATCTTTACATTCTAACTTTTTACATTTTTTAAATCATCGAAATAAAAGGGCAAAGAAGAGGAAGCCAGAGATGCGCTCTCTGCATGCACCGTTCATCTCTCAGCAGAGAGCAGCATTCTCCCTCAATCTCAATTTCTGGCCTCCTGCTCTATCAAGGGTTGCAAAATTACATTCTTCTCCACATTACCTGGTAGATTGTTCCTTTTCATATCTTACACACTAGCTGCTCTGACAGAACAATCTTTGTACAAAATATAAAGAACCCATTATTTGGCAAATGAATGCTTCAGTTGCTGTGGCTATATTACGGGATTGTGACATTTTTCTCATTCCCGCCCCACTGTGGAGGCTACATTGCTCATTACCAAACATCTCAACTGGTTTTGATCTCGTCGAAGTGCTGCTCTACTCGTCTTGAATGTCAGCCGTGGACTGCGGCTGCTTTCTGCAAAGGCAAGACCTAAGTCGTGCTTATGTAAGAAGGTTCTGAGCCACACTTTTTCCCCCGTGCGTAAAACAGCACCGAAGGCAGAAGCTACCATCAGATTGGCTTAAGATCCCTTAAATCTATGCTTGCTGGAAATCCCCTGATTATATAAAAATATAACAAGAGGGTCCTGTGCATGAAGCATCCTGTGTTCCTAAGCCCTCTGCAGGCTGGATGAGAGCCTCTTCCCCATAGAAGGGGGTCATTGGACGTCAGGACTTTACCAACACTGTGAAGGACCTTGACCCCCTGTGTCTAGCAGGGCTTTGGTCACCTAACTCCCCTCCCTTCACTCCACCATGCAGAGGCCCTCCAGGTCCCTTACAGGACTGGGTATCCTTTCTGCTGCCTGCCTTTCCCTTGGAGAACCCTGCTATCCTGAGGTCATGCATCTGCTACCTCATCCCTTAGTATTTCTCTTTCTGAGAGATATGGGTGTGATGGTAAATCTTAAAGGCCACATGATTGAATGTGGAATCAACTTCAAGACATACCTATGGGTAAGCCTTTGAGGCATTTCCAGGAAGGATTAAATGAGGGGGAAAGGTCCCACCCCCACGGAGTGGGCCATCCCTTCCACCTGAGTCCCAGATATAGGGTCTTAGGAAAACCATTGCTGCCTGCCATCCGTCTCTGGTTCTTGCTGGTGAGAGCATCTACCTCACTGTTGGCGCGACTGGCATCCTTCTGATGTGAAAACCTGGCGTCTTTGCCTTTTCAACGTGTGCCTGATGCTTGCCGGCTCCCCAGGAACCCTCCAGGCCTGTGGTGCCTGATGAGGCGTCTTTGTGGGCTAAGCCGCTACCTCTGCAGCCTGCAGATAGCCACTGTTGGACTACCCAGGTCTGTTCTATAAGCTGTTCTAATTCCCTTTGCGATACATACTCACGTAAGTACTGCAAACTGACCAGCCAACTGTACCACTGGACTCCTGTAAGACATGTTCATTCTATCTGGTCCTTTCCAGGGAACACTGACTAAAACAGACTATTTCCCCCTCATGGAAACACCAAGCAGAAAGCTGTCAGGCATCCGCAACAACTGAATAGATGAATGGATGCATTTCATCACATCACGGAAGGATAAAAGGACAAGGGTCTCAAAAAGAAAATGCACACATACCAGGTACCAACTGCCCAAGGAACTGCAATATGAGAGGGTAAGACATGCCTTTCAGAAGCTGGAAGACAGAACAAACTCACGCTGCAGAGCAAGGCCTAGGCGGGTTCCTCTCGAGGGGCAGCGACTAGACCTGGTGTCCTGCAGCAGCTTCACGTATCAGGACGAATGAAGGGTGTTTTCGCTGCCTGTTTCTTTCTTTACCTCTGTTCAGCTCAACATTTGCAGGCCTGGGGCCTGCTAACCGGAGTGTCATAGATTCATGGCACGATGTAGTCCTGGCACCTGATGAGGAGATGGAGACGGATGGATGGCTTGACCTTGAGTTTAGCCTGAAAAGTGGTCCCAGTCTAATGAAGTAAAACGCTGTCCTTTTCTCTTTCCTCTGACTCCTACCTGCTTGCAAGGCAGAAGGAGGCACCATGACCCTCCCTGACCGCAGCTTTGACCTGCATGGTCAAGCACAGATTTCTTGGGTCTCTGTGATGTGATGCAGGCCTTTGCTCTGACTTTCGGCCTGTTCACTTTCCCAAAGGCCAGCATCTCCTCTTCTGCCCTGCTTCAGTGGTGTCCTGCAGAGGAGACTGAGGGGAACTATTTCACCGGGAGTGCCACACTCCACCAATCCGGGGACACTCCTTACCCCTTGGTGCCCACAGCCCAGATGATCCAGCCTGGATAAAGATGATCCATTTGGATGTTACCTGACCTCACACCTGAGTACACTGAGCATACTAATCCAGTTGATTGGGAAGGGGTTAAACTGTAGAAATACAACACCCCCACAATCAGCTGGGGCACATTTTTTGATACATGATGAGATTTACTGGAGTAAGCACATTGAGAGGGGCACCATCTCATTGCTGCAATCCCAGCCCTGCATCCTTCCTCTCGGGTTGACAGGCTGCCCAGCACTATGTATCCAGCAACTGAGATGTCTTGGGGGTCTCAGGAGCTCCCTGGCTGTTTCACAGCCCTCCTCACTTTCTCTCCAAGGAGACTGCAAGTCTATCGTGCAAGCACATCTCTGTCACGCCTCTATTCCCCAGGTTTAGCCCAGAACCTAGAAAGCAACAGGTGCCTAAGTTAGTCCTGATGCTTCTGTAAGAAGTCACAGTATCCACGGCAGTTTTATGAAGCGCAGATCAAGTATCTAACAATGCTGGAGGTCAAAAGTTCGATGCACACAGGCCTGACGCCAAGGTTGGTTCTTTCAGGCCGTGCTATCTTCAGAGCCATGCCAGTCAGGCCTCCCCACCTCACACCACACGGGTTCATTTCTAGGGTCCTTGTGACCATATTGGGCCCACCCAACCACCACAGGGTAGCCTTAGTCTCAGCTCCACTGACTCCTGACCATAACTGCATCTATACCTTGCTCTCCCTTTGTCGTTGTTTTTTATGCCACCGTGATCAAAGGGTGTTTCGTGAGTGCCGCTATGCTGATTTCTAGATTAAAAGCCCCATCACAGTGTGCCAGTCTGTTTTCTGTTGCCATGGCAACATACTTGAGGTGGGGTACTTTATAGAGAAGTTTTTCTAGTGCGTAGCTCAAGACAGGGCAGTCCCACCTGCTCAGCATCTGGAGAGTGCCTGTTGGTGGCATCACAGGGGTGAGGGAGTGGAAGATCTGCCAAGAGGGCAGCCAGAGGGCTCAAGGCCAGGTTTGCCTTTTTTCATAAAAGTTTGGTCTCTGAAGAACTCACTCCAAGGGTCCAGAATTCGTCCTTTCTGAGGGCAGTGTCCACAGGACCTCTCTACCTTTCCCTTATTCGGTATGGCTTCAGCACCTCAACAGCACTGCACTGAGGACCAAGCTTCCAGCACCTGACCTTTGAGAGATGTTCTTGGCTATATTCAACCCCAGCATAGAGCCTCCGAGTTCCAATAGCCATCCTCACAGGACTCCAACTGCAAAAAGAAAACATCATCAAAATCCCCTTTCTAATTAGCCCCAAAGGCCACAAATGGCAGCACTAAACAGTAGTCAGGACATGGTCACCGGTTCACACTGGACAGTGGTCAGGACACGGTCAGCGGTTCACACTGGACAGTGGTCAGGACACGGTCAGCGGTTCACACTGAACAGTGGTCAGGACACGGTCAGCGGTTCACACTGGACAGTGGTCAGGACACGGTCAGCGGTTCACACTGGACAGTGATCAGGACACGGTCAGCGGTTCACACTGGACAGTGGTCAGGACACGGTCAGCGGTTCACACTGGACAGTGGTCAGGACACGGTCAGTGGTTCACACTGGACAGTAGTCAGGACACGGTCAGTGGCTCACACTGGACAGTGGTCAGAATAGGTCAGTGGCTCACACTGGACAGTGCTTAGAACATGGTCAGTGGTTCACACTGGACAGTGGTCAGAACAGATCAGTGGTTCACGCTGGACAGTGGTCAGAACAGATCAGTGGCTCACACTGGACAGTGGTCAGAACAGATCAGTGGCTCACACTGGACAGTGGTCAGAACAGATCAGTGGTTCACACTGGACAGTGGTCAGAACAGATCAGTGGCTCACGCTGGACAGTGGTCAGAACAGATCAGTAGTTCACGCTGGACAGTGGTCAGGACAGATCAGTGGTTCACGCTGGACAGTGGTCAGGACAGATCAGTGGTTCACGCTGGACAGTGGTCAGGACAGATCAGTGGTTCACGCTAGACAGTGGTCAGGACAGATCAGTGGCTCACTTTCCCAGCAGTGTTGTCTAAGTTGCAGAAAACATTATTGGTTAGATTTTATTTTTCCTTGGAGGTAATTTGACATAAGCCAGGATTTTTTGTTTTGTTTGTTTTATGTTGGTTCCTTTGGGTCTGCTCCATAAGTTCAGGGAATCAGATCCCATTAGATGACACAAGCGTGTGTGGGAGAGAAGGCTTAGTAGAGGAACAGGCATTGTCTCTGTGGTGGAAAGGCTGAGTCCAATCTAGTGCCAAATGTCTACAGCCCCTTTCCCTTCCATTGTGGCTTTCCCCCCACCAGATGCCAGTCTGCCCTTGATCCCAGGGGATGAGTAGACCTGAGGGGGATTCCTCACCCCTCTCCAGGACAACTTGACTGGGACCCATATTACAGAGTTCTATCCACTTCAGGAATGAGTTCCTGGTGCAAATGGCTCTGGCCTGTTCCCGCTGGGTTGCCAAGGCACTTTATCTTTTAGGCATCCATAGGGCAAAAGATGACCGCCAAAGTATGAACCTAGAAACAGATGAGGCTCTTCCTTCTGACACTCTAAACCAGAGTGGAGCCACACTCAAGTGCAATTCCCACAGGGAGGATTTGGCCTCTCAGACTCTGCATGGAGTTCTGTGGGACATGTCACACCACTCGTGGAGAGTGCTTGTACCCTCCCGGGAGTCCCAAGAACATCTGCACTCTCGTGGTTAACTTTTACCACCCACTGGTCATGTCCACTTTTGATCCTTACATTGTAATTTAAAATATGATCAAACCTAGCCTGTCTAAGGTCCTGGGTTCCCATTCCAAAACCCTGGCCCCCAAATACACAGAAATCCGGAGAGATTTCATGTAAAAAGTCATTCTGTGTTAGTTCAGTTGCTGAAAGGGCCTCCCTATCATTTTCACAGAACCCAGTTACTGCCCACTTGATCCCCAAAGAAGTTACAAGATTATGTAATGATGATTCGTAGTATGTTGAGCCAGAAACTGTTAATTTTCTTAAGATTTTACCAAATAGGAAATATTGGTAAGACAGGAAATAATCATATTTTAAAATTCTTTACAAAATGTCCATATTACTTTTAAAATTATAACTTATAAATTCCTAAAACTTGAAAATGTATAAGTGGGTTTACACATTGGGGCTGTCTTTCAAGCATCACGTTTGAAGCTGTGGTTTTCTCTTACTATACATAATTATTTTCTTCGGGGCTGATGAATTCCAACCTGTATCTCTTCATGGATACATATCCAGATAGCGTAAAAAAAATTCTTTTTGTGGTTGTTTGTGTTCGTTACTATTTCTGAAGAGTGGTTACAGAGGGATCTCCTTCCCCTTTTCCTTATAACCCAATATCTACTTATTTGGTGCCCTAATGAAGGCGGTGTTTGGGTTATCGATGCAGCTTTGTTTCAATCTGTGTGCTGTGGATTTGACTGCAATGGTAGAATACAATTTTTGTTTTAAATGTTTTGTTTCACAGGAGGCATTTCAAGTTCAGTGCTCCTGAGTCAGGAGCTACAACTGCACAAGTGAAGAATAGATGCTGTTGTTTGTTCGCTCACTCAGGTGTACAACTGTGGCCTCTGTGTTCACAAACGCGCATTTGCACAAAACACCTCCATGAATGACCACAACTAAGACTAAGAATACAAAGAAACCTGCACTTCTAGGCCAGAATTTTCAGCTGGTTCATAATTCCACACGCAGCCATATTAAAGATACACTAACTCATCATTAAAATTAAAAATTTTAAATAACAAAAAAAGTCCAAATGAATAATTAGTTTAAAACGCCGGAAGTATTTAGTAGGGAAGAAAATTCAGACTCATTATCAAGGTTGGCCTCTGTTTATTGTGTATTTCCTGCATGCTGGGAAGCGCACCCCACGCTGTGAAAACACATTACCACATCAGATCATTATCACAACAGCCAAGCTCTGGAAAGTGATATGTCTTCCAGGTGGGTGTGATACCTGTGTTCAGCATTCAGCTTTGCTCTCCCAAATATGATTTTCTTGTTATCTAATCCGTATGTATAAAACATGGAATGCATGCTTTATGTGTTGAGATGATCCAGAGTCTTACATGTGCCAGGACTCCAGGGAACATCCGAGGCACCATCTCCTCATTAGACATGAGATGTCCTGGCAGCTCTCAGTCCCAGCTTCCCATGGTGAGTGAAGTGTAGACTCTTCTCGGTGGCTTGTTTTCTCTTTCATTTTATTTTTACTTTGGACATTTCTGAACAGTGCACCGTGGTTACATTCACCCTCACTAGCTCCTCCTCCCCTACTAACTCCTATTTCCTTTCCCCTCCCACTGACCCTCCTCTTCTTAAGTAGCCCCCTTCTACACTCATGTTCCTCCTTTGCCTCCTCTTCCTCCTCCTTATTTTTGATTTTTTTTTGAGATTGGGCCTCACTATGAAGCTCTGGCTGTCCTGGAACTCATTATGTAGACCAGGGTGACCTCTCATGATGGGTTCCAGGTCTCTGAGGCTCCTGTGATAGGTTCCAGATGTCTGAGGATCCCGTAATGGGTTCCAGGTCTCTTGAGGCTCCCATGATAGGTTCAAGGTCTCTGATGCTCCCTTGATGGGTCCCGGGTCTCTGAGACTCCTGTGATGGGTTCAGGGTCTCTGATGCTCTTGAGATAAGTTTCAGGTCTCTGAGGCTCTAGGGATGGGTTCCAGGTCTCTGAGGCTCTAGGGATGGGTTCCAGGTCTCTGTCACTCCTGTAATGGGTTCTGGGTCTTAGCTGTAGACATATTCTGGGAACAGAGGCACACAGACACCCAGGCCAAACACAGACTCTGGGCTTGGTGTGCCTGTGAGCAAACCTAACAGGTTGGGTATTCTCTTACTGAATATTGTCTGTATTATTTATGCCAAAAAATCCCATCAGAGAAGCCCACTTTGTGATCTCATGGTATCAGGATACAAATAGGTGAATTTTAAACATGTACAAACCATGGATATTATCCCAGCCATAAAATATCAGCCATTCTCTCATTCCAGCTAATAAGAGAGACTGTCGATTCTTTGACAGCTAAGACTTTAGCTCTGCTTTGGTTTCCCATCCTTTCAATGAGATTGATTACAATGTTTAGTCATTGAGTCAGTTCCACTTCTAGACAATATCCGCTCTGGAGTCAATCTCGGCTTTCCCAAACTCTCCCCTTACCCCAACAACCCAACCAAATCCCTCCTTCTGCACGTCGCCGTCAAGAGCATCTGATACTGTCAGTGTGCTCCTTCAGTACAGTGGGTGCTAGGCCAGAGCGTCATCACAGGCATCTGCTCCTGGCAGTCTTTGGCTGGGGGTGGGGAGTGGTCAGATGCCAAAACTATCAATCATTTGATCTAATTGACAATTGTGGAGATCAGAACTTGGCAGAAATCCCTTAAATAAAATTAGTAGCTATGTGAATTAGTTATTCTATTTTAATTGACTATGCTATTCTTTTGGTGGTAGAGAGAAAAATAAAACAAAGATACTTTCATCTTTAAAACAATCACAGAGTCAGGTTTGGGAAGAGGGCTCAGGGTGGTTTCCACACAAGCATGAGGACCTGAGTTCAAATCCTCAGAACCCATGTGAAAAAAAATGGGCTTGAGCATAGGTTTCTGTAACCCCACTGCAGTGTGTGTTGGGATGGGCTGGAGATGGGAGACCCCCGGGGCTACTGGCTGACAGTCTAGCTCCAACTTCAGTGAGAGATCCTGTCTCAGAGAAAAAGATGGTGAATGGTAGGGTGGGACCCCTGACATCTTCCTCTGGCCCAGGCACACACACGAGCATGCACACATATACTACAAGCATAAATAAGTAGATAGATAGATAGACAATAAATAAATGTAAAAAATAGCGTTCCTCATTGCATGAAAATGAATGAGACATGACAAGAGAACAACTTGAAAAAAATTTAAACCATACTTGCAGGAAAATATGTACAACCTTGGGTAAGAGTCAGGTCAACTAGATTCACAACAGTCTAAAGCCTAAAACACATTTTGCTGACGAGGGAGGGCAGCGGCACTCACCCAGTGGGAGGGAGTACAGTGTAGCCCCACAGGGAGGCTGCCACTGCAGGAGCATCACCCCGCTGACCACTAGACTCTGACCTCACCAGAGAGAACACACAATGGCCTGTCTCATCCGGATGCTGTGAGACTGTCTGTCTGTCTGTCGTCTGTCTCCCTCTCTCCCACTCTGCTACAAAGTAATCTACAGTATAAAATTAATGGGAAACCTTAAGATGCAGAACTAGGTGACCATCGGGATGGTGGGACCAGAAGGGATGCTCAGATGGAAGCAAGAACACAAGCTGAATCTTTCGGAACGAATGCACCTTACTGAGCATCTTGACTTTGAATCTATGTGATGTTTTATAAACCTTTCAAAACCAAGTTAATTTTCTAAAAGTATGATCTATAAAAAGATTGAAAATAAATAAATACAATATCTGTTTGTTGGCACAGTTACATAAAGAAGAAATTCTACAGTAATCTCAAAGCATCTTGCTGGTGTCCCCCTAATGGATGTGTCCTAAGGCTCCAAATGCCTCATAGGAAGCCTAAACTTCTGTCTCCCTTTCATTAGTCACAGCATTGGGAGGTGTCTTGAAACATGTGGGGGGTGGGACGAGTATTGCGTTGGAGATAAAATTAAAAAATTATACTAAGATGAAGGGTTTCAGTGTTTAAAAAAACAAATACATATGTGTATATTATATCCATTTACTTAATTATTTTTCAGAATAAAATTGTGGTGCTGGAAAAGATGGTTCCCCGATTAACAGTGCAATCAGCTCTTGCAGAGGAATCTGTTGTGTTCCCAGCACCTACATCAGGCATCTCACAGCTGCCTGTAGACCAGTTCCTGGGGAGCTGATGTTTGCCAGCACCTGCACACATGTGCATACACACTCCCCGCCCTCCCGCCATGAGCACACATGCACACAATTTTAAAATCAATCTTTTCAAAACGAAAATTGCTATTATGGCAACATCTACTGATTTTATAAAATGTTAGCTAAGTAGCCAGTAGGAAGTTTTCAATACATTCAAATATCATTAGGGCACACAAGGGTGCTCGCTCCACAGTTTCTACCCTGTCTGAAGTGGCTGTTTTGTATGGTTGTTTGTGGCTGTTTTGGTTATATGACTTAAAGTTCTGGAGAAATAGGAAGCTTCCCATAGGCCTTTGGCCAACTTAATGTCCTGTGTGAGTGAGAACTGACAGTTCACATTTTTGATCTACTTTTCTCCTATATTTTGACCTTTATATTTATTTTATCAACCCCATAATACATTTGGCCTTTATTGTACTCTGTCCCAAATATTTTTTAAAGAAATGGTCATTATATGAACCATAAATAATATCAGAGTTAACTATTTTTTTTCCAAATTTTCATGCACAAAGGAGCACAAAAATACGCGACTAGGGATAAAGTTTGGTTCAGCAAACAAGATTGCTTCCTGAGAAAGCATGAGGCCCTGAGTTCAAATCCCCAGCACCCATGTACAAAGTCAGGCCTCACCACCTACTACCTACTTGCACCTATAACCCCAGCACTGGGGAATAGACATGGGGATTTCGTGGGCTGATTCATCACCAGAGAACCATAAATTAGTGAGAGACCCTGTCTCAAAAGAATAAGACAGAGGGTGATAAACTTGACCCCTCATATCCTCTGGCGCATGAACATACACCACAGTCACAGAAGGATGGACACACACAATGACTCATCTGAGGGAAAGGAATGTCACATGGCAGTCACACACATGAAGGATCCAGCTGGAAATGTGGTTAAGTGGCACAGAGCATTTCCACTTGGCTATCACCAAGATGGGGAAAGAAAGGTAGGGAAATCAAACCGATATTTTCCAACGAGCACGGAATGTGTAAATGGGCTCCTACAGTGTTTGGAATCCATTCTCTATCAACAACCAAGAGAGCCCTCCTGTTTCTGCCAGAGACTCCTACCAAAGTGTCCATGGAAGGACTAACTCATCAGCATGCAGCAGCCTGACGGGAAATTGCTGGGGAAGGTGTACCTCCTGGAAACTGTTGGGAAAGCCAGGCAAGGAGGAGGACGGTGCCGAGGTAGAGAAGTGTCAGAGACAGTCTGGAAGGCGTGGCAGAGAGAAGACGGGTAGAGTGTTTGCTGAGAGAACGGCCAGGGTCACAACTTGCACTGCGAGTGGAGGGAATTGCCTGGAAGGGGAAAGGGATACATCGTTCTCTGAGCTATGAAGCAGCTGTGTGTTCATGAAGACAGAAGGACAATGAAGACTGTCAGCATTGAAAGGACTCAACCTCATGCTTGGGGTTTAGTGAGGCAGGAGGTAAGAAATTCCCAAACACCTGAAACCAGAATGGGGATCTTTGAGAGAAGTTCATTCTGAGGTGAAAAAGAACTGTGTCTCCACGGCACCGAGAGTGCCTGCATCTGTGTAGATGGCTGCGTGGCTGCAGGTGTGACCCTTAGCACTGGGCAGCAGTGGAGGGAGAAAGTGATGGAGGTTCACGGAGGCATCCATCTGCTCAGCCGATACTGCAGTCCTCCAGCTGCCATGTTCTAAGAATGCCACCTCCATCTCCCTGCCTCATACACTAGGTTGATGACCCAGCGACACATCAGATGCCTGTGTTCGTTTGTTCTCTCAGGACACATTCAACAAAAACAGGACAGGAAAAAAAAAGGAACCAAAGGCACCTACCTCCAAAGCAATGTGAAAGGCTAGCCAGGGGTGAGCCGTCAATAGGCATGTAAGGAACAGAAGGGATTGAGATGAAGGACAACAAAGGCATTGTGCGTGCTGCACTAAGATGCTCAACCAAGAGAATCCTGGCCTTCCTGCTTGGGCTTTGAGTATATGGATCTCATCCATCCAAGCTGCTGGAACTCAAGCCTGGGACAAGAGACATCTGTGCTTTACAGTCCAGGAAACTGCAAATCTGAGGTCAGGACATCTGCATGGTGAGGTCTACTGGAGGTCAGGTCCTTGTACAATCTTTATATGATGAAAGAATGAAGGAGCTCTGTAGGAGGAAGCCGCTTATTTGTCCCTGGCCACTTAGCCCCAAAATAATCATAGGTCACTTAAATCACTGCTTGGCCCATTAGCTCTAACTTCTTATTGGCTAGCTTTTGCACCTTAATTTAACCCATTTCCATTAATCTGTGTATTGCCATGTGGCAGTGGCTTACTGGCAAAGTTTCAGCATGGCGACTCCATGGCTTCTCTCTGACTCTGCCTCCTGTCTCCCAGCATTCAGTTTAGTCTTCCCTGTCTACCTAAGTTCTGCCCTATCAACAGGCCCAGAGCAGCTTCTTTATTAAACAATGGTAATCACAGCATACAGAGGGAAATCCCACATCAGAACTCTCTGGGGTATTTATAGGGCACTCATCCTAGCACAAGGGCTCCATCCTCATGATTTAATCACCCACTAAAGGATTTTAATTAACATTGATCATGGAATATACTCAGCAAAGTTTCTAGACAAAAAAAAAATAGTTATTGGCAAATAGTGTCTCCATGTCATTATAGTATCACACTAGGGGATTGGGATTTCAACAAAAGTATTCAGTCCAAAACAATAGGGTGCTGTGCCCTGTACTGAGAAAAGACCACTTTCCCATTCTCTTATCCACAAAAGGGGCAACTTCTAATTACCCAAGGGTTCTAGTATGAGCCTCAGGTCAGAGTGAAAGCCAGGGACCCAGGAGGACAAGAAAAGACTGCAAAGACCAGAGAGAATGTCAAGACTGAGTTGGGACAGATGGAGTCAAGTGGGAAGGGATTTGAAGAGGAAAGTGAGGAGGACGTAAAATATAGGGAAAAACAGTGAGAGAGCTGATTGATGGATATACAGAATGGAGAAAAGCACGTGGAACCCAGGGAGGGCCTTATCATTCTTTGTGACCAGCGCGTCACATTGAGGGATGCTTCCTATATGTGCACCCTTACCTCTACGCCCTCCCTTCTCTTCCAGGAGCCCTAGGTCTGCCATCACGGCTCAGACCAAATCTGGTTAAGCATTTGGCTCAGCTCACCCAAAGCAGTAAAGCAAACAGCTTCTTCGTGTGGCTCCTCTTTTGTTTCTGTGTGTCGGTGCCATGAACCACAGGATGCTGCAGCAATGATATAACCGATGACCTAATGAGCTGAATTTAAACCCAAGCTGTATTTCCATTCATCTAAAAGCTCTCCCTTAAAAGTCTGTAAAACTAATTTATTGAAAAAATTTTCAGCATAGCGCTCCTTGAGAATCTCCTCTGAATAATGATGCCATTGAACTGCAGCTTTTATCCCCATGTATCTCACCCCTTCTTCATGCAGAAGCATAGCCAAAGATAAGGGAGGCCATTAGCCTCAACACAAGAGGCCTTAGACCTTGAGAGTCCATGGGGATTTCTGAAGAAAAGTATCTAATGATCAATGAGTACCAACAACAGCTCTGGATTCTGAACACCAGAAATCCAAAATTGAAACGCTAGCAGGCCACACACCCTCTTAAGGCTGCACTCCCCTTGCAGGGAAGACCCTTCTTTGCATCCTCTAGTACCTGAGGTCACATCACTCCAGCCTCTGCCTCCACCATCATGTGACCTTCTGAATGTTTGCGTCATCTCTCTTGTTTTCCATAAAGACACTTGCCACTGGACTCAGAGACTATCTGAATAACCTAGAATACCTTCATCCCAAGAAAGTTAACTAATAGCATTCCTTTCATAGAACCTGAGGCTTAGGGTATGGATGCAAATGGCACTTCTGATGGACAAGTTGAGCTGCATGTAACAGAATTCAGTTTGAGTTAAATTTAATGACAAAGGAGCTAAAGTGATCTCATGTAAGAGGCTCAGTTGGAAAGGCACGGAGGGCATTGGCTTCATCCCCCCAAGGCAGCAGAGCTACAGTGGCCCTTGAAGCAACATATATTCTTGTGCATGGCCAGGAAGACTAGCAAGAGTGAGCCTTTCCCCCAAATCACAGGTAAAGCACTTATTGCACTGTGTTAGGCCCCTGAAATGGTAATAGTTCCCAGGGTCTATTTACAGTCTCACTTATAGGCCAACATCCTCTACCCTGGATCTAGAGGTGGGATGGCTTCCTCCAAACTTCAAGTTTTATGAAGATGGAAAAGATCTGCAAATCATTATGAAACGGAGCGAAGGAGGTCGAAAGTGATTAGACAGACTCTAGGATTGAAGAGCAATGGTCATTACAAGAAGTTGGTCATTGGCTGGAGACCTCTGGTGCAAGTTGGACGCACTTGAACCTGTCAGTCTTTCCTAAGAAAATCACCCAAGTGATTGGAGCAAAAATTGAAGAGACAGAGAAGCCATGGTGATGTCACTTACAGAGAGGAAAGATTGGAAGCTGAGCATCCAAGCAAGGACCTATCAATAAATCCAACCATCAGAATGGCGTGTTGCTCTCCTGCTACGGTGTTCTTGGAGCATGTAAACCAGATTAGACTTTTGCAGAAAGAGAGAAATAGCCAAAAGTCAATTTTAGGATAATTTGAATGTGAAAATGTCCTGTGGCTTTGATTGGGTTGTCGTCATCAAATTCCTGGATTTTGATAATTATATAGTAGTTTTGTAAGAGAGTATGATCATTCCTAAGAAATACATCCTAATACACTCCAAGTCGTGGAGGATAAAGAGCCATGACTTGTGCGATTACTTTGATACAGCATAGAGAAGGGTGTATATTGTATAAGGTGGGAAGAAAGCATTTTTCTATGTTAACAAACCTTTGATCTTTGTAAACAAGGTAGGCATTCTTTGAACCTGCCTTGCAATTTTCTTCTAGGCGCCCCAAATGGAAGGTGATAATCTTCTGGATCTACTACAGCAATACATAGCCAAAGATGCCCAAGGTAAGCTCATGAAAACTGGTCATCTGTGCCCCAGTAGCCCCATAGCGGAGGGCGGGGTAGAACAGCGTGATCTCCCTGTGGGTCTAAGCAATGCTCTTCCTTCACAGGTCTCCAGCACTGTGGCACGTTGAAAAGCCCGGAAGCCCAGAGGCCATGGACAGGCTCTGCTGTGGTCAGTCAAGATCACAATGGGAGTACCCACATTCCCTCATTCCAACCCTTCCCAAACACCCCAAAAGGAGAAGTCACATAGAACCACAGGGACCCCTCCGTGACCTCAGAGAACACACTAAGGTCAAAGCTTCATAGCTCTCAGGGAGCCAGGAGTCATTGGAAGCCAGAGAAACCTGGCTGTGTTAAAGGCGCTGTGTGGAAGCCACACCACTGCTCCACAGGACAAGAGAAACATATCTACCCGCACAAATACGGAGCCGTCTAAAGGGTGGGAAGAGCATGCTGGAGACTGCTCCATCATACAGGTGTTACCAATGGAACAGGGCATCCTGCTGACGATCAAAGCCAATATTTGGCCAACCGAACGAACAGAATTCATGTGTCTCAAAGGCAGCATACTGATACCTTCATAAAGCAGGGAAAGATAGATGTGAACTTATGACTATGTAATTTAGTGTTCAGGATTGGTGGTAAAATTAAGACCCTTTCTCTGCAGATAAAGGGCTATGGCACACAGAAAGCGTTGCTGAGGGAGACGCTGCAGAGTCAAGGGGAAAGAAAGAGTGAACCCAAACAGGGGCATCAGAAATCAGTATGAGTTGTGCAGTTTAAGCGGCGCTATAGTTTTGTATGGCCTGTGCCTTCCAAAAACCATGAGAAAATGTTATTGCCATTGTGTTGACACTGGGAAAGGGTCTTTAGAGCTGATGAGGATGTCAGAGACTGGGCTTGCTCTGCTGAGAGCAGGCAGGCAGGGCCCCAGACAGCCCCATCATCTGGCTCCTCACAGTTCATCGCCCTTCAGCTTCTCACTCTGTTAGGATACAGTACGAGGCCCCAGCCATTCAGCATCCAGAGCCATGAAGTCATAGACTTTAAAGTGTCCAGCATTATATATTTAGTGATAACAATAGAAAATGGATAGCAACAAAAACTAGAATATATTTATATATATATATATATATAATATAGTATAATATAACACACACACACTCACATATATATATATTAGTGTCTACATTAGTTTGTTCCTAAAGTTTTAGTATGGGATTCAGAGGTTGTTTTATTTTTCTTTCTTTCTTTTTTTTTTTTTTTTTTTTTTTTTTTTTTTTTTTTTTTTTTTTTTTTTTTTTTTTTTTTTTTTTTTTTTTTTTTTTTTTTTTTTTTTTTTTTTTTTTTTTTTTTTTTTTTTTTTTTTTTTTTTTTTTTTTTTGGTTTTTCGAGACAGGGTTTCTCTGTAGCTTTGGAACCTGTCCTGGAACTAGCTCTTGTAGACCAGGCTGGCCTCGAACTCACAGAGATCCACCTGCCTCTGCCTCTTGAGTGCTGGGATTAAAGGCGTGCGCCACCACTGCTCAGCCCAGAGGTTGTTTTCAAAGGGATGTTAGACTGTGCTAAAATTCTTCTCCTCCAGCCATGTGTGTTTACGAATATGTTTTCCTGGAGAGGAACCATGGAGCTTCCATGAGACCCTCAGAGGATCCCAGGGTCTTAAAAGAGAATCAAATGCTAATGTCTTAATGGATGTTCAGCCAGGCACAACACAGGAGCATAACGTAACAGAGACTAACCCCCTGCGTACATGCT
The DNA here is from genome assembly GCA_004026605.1 of Ondatra zibethicus. Lineage (NCBI taxonomy): Eukaryota > Metazoa > Chordata > Mammalia > Rodentia > Cricetidae > Ondatra > Ondatra zibethicus. The sequence continues at coordinate 108,038 of PVIU01002534.1, read as the reverse complement.
TAACTGCATGCTCTGTCCTCATGCTGCCAGGCAGAGGTGGAGCCGAGCATTCAGATGGAGACCCTCTGGGGTCCACCCTAACCTTTTCCCACCTACGACAAAGCCTAAATCATAAAAACCTAAAAGTAAAATAAAAAAAAATATGCCAATACAGTTTCCTCTACCTCTTTTCAGATAGGCAGTGTGGTTCCTTTTAGTAACATTTAGTTCCTTCTGGTAACAGTGTTCTCTCCTGAAGCATTGTGAGCCTTGTTCCCTGAAGCCCTGACTGACTGTAAACTGGGCAGTACACAGAGGCCGCAGGACCTGTTTGCAGGACACAGTCTCCAGCTTTGGAGAATGTGGTAACTGCTGGGACTTAAGTTGAAAATTATTATAACTGCTAATATTGATCCAGTGCCATCTTTATTCTAGAGCTGATTTTTTTCCAGCAAGAGAGTAACTATCAAATTGAATCTGTGTATATGGTCAGCTCCACTTTTCTTCTTCCCCTGAGATGATGGCTTAGCTTTCAGTAGAACCATGAAACGTAGTCACTGTGACAGATTCAAGATAACTTTGACCATAACTATGGAGGCTTTCCTTGGGCCCATACTTTCTTCCCTCCTCCTACCTCTGAGAGAACACATATAGCCCTCGAGGTAGACAGGACCAGGAGTCTCCATCTGCACAAAGAACTTACTGGATCTGACAAGCGTGTAGTTTGTCTGGCTCTGGTGTAGGAGGTCCTTCTGCATTTGTGTTGCTTTCACTGGTTAAATAAAGAAGCTGCCTTGGCCTTTTGATAGGGTAGGGCTTAGATAGGTGGGGAAAAGAGAACAGAATGCTGGGAAGAAGACAGAAGGACCCGCTGGCATGAAGCTGCCAAGTCAGACACGCTAAATCTTTCCTGGTAAGCCACGACCTCGTGGTGACATACAGATTATTAAAAATGGGTTGAATCAAGATGTGAGAGTTAGCCAATAAGAGGCTAGAACTAATGGGCCAGGCAGTGTTTTAAATGAATACAGTTTCTGTGTAATTATTTTGGGGGTTAAGCTAGCCGGGCACTGGGAATGTGGCCCACACCTCATACTACATGGCTCTGTGTCCTGTGAGGCTGAAGAGAAGGACTATACATGGCTGCTGGCCTTGAGTCACTCCATCTGTCTCCTCCCACTTTAGATATACCTTGGTGACCGCAGGACACATCTGTGTCATTGTGCTGCAGACTCAGGGGAAGCCTTTGAGCTCATATATAGCTCTAGGTGGCATGGACAATCCATTAATCACCTCCGCTTCCAGGGTGGGCCATGCAGAAAAGTTAGTCAGATCCCCATCGAGCTTCTAGAGTTGTCCTCCTTCAAGACTCAGAGTCTAGAAATGATGTTTCATGTCAACAAGAAACCTTCTTAGACACTGGGTTCAGATTTACAACTCCAAAAACTTGTACAATGTTCAACTTTTAAAAACCTATTCTGCTAGCTAGATTTTAAGGTGAAATTCTCGTCAATGTGTTTTAGAAACACGGTAAAGATTAAAGTTTCACTCGAGCCTGTTTAAAATCTAAGACACTTAGCATAAACATGTACACACATAAAAAAAAAAAAAGACCGACACATAGCCCATTGACAGGAGCTAGGAACCATCGTGTTCTCAAGGCTGGTGGGAGCCAGGGAAGGAAAACATGCAGTAACGGAACAGGAGTGGAGCCTGATTCATAAAACCCCAGAGAGAAACTGGGGTTCAACCTGAAGGTCAGCAAAGCAAGGCAGCCAGCCACTGGCTCTTACCTCTACCTAAATCCGAAATGGCGATCCTGCCTCCAGGAATCTCAGAATGAGACTGTGTGAGAGCTGTCTCCTCCCATTCCCTCTAGGGCTGGGATTAAAGGCGTGCACCACTATGGCAAACTAGTATGGCAATTGGGATTAAAGGTGTGTGCCACCACTGCCTGGTCTGTGAGACCATCAGTGCAGCTGTTTTACTCTCTGAACTTCAGGCAAGCTTTATTTATTAAACTACAAATGAAATATCACTACTATGATATTTGAACTATAGTATTAGGCTGTGAAAAATGGACTAGTCAAGAGTCTGGACAATCAAGCGAGAGCACCTGAGCTGAGTTCTATGGGTCCCCAGAAGCCATGTAAAAACCCAGGCATGATGGTACTTATCTATAACCCTTGGGGCAGGACAATCAATGAATTCTGGGGTCAATGAGAGATCCTGTCTCAAAAAATGGAGAGCGATAGAGGAAGGTACCTGTTATTAACCTCTGATATCCACATAAGCCTGCACACACTCACACACACACACACAAAAAAACCCAGAATGTACTTCTTCTGTTCCAGCAAAGAGTTCTCTCATAATCCAGCTGTTAAAACAAACAAAAAAAAATGAGTTTTCTTCTGGACTTGTGTCGATTTTCCTGTCACAAGTCTGAAGTGTGCTACCCATATTGTCACTTGCCTCTAGGGCACACTCAGCGTGAGGAAACTGAGAACCTAGTTTAGCATTCAACGTTTGAGGCCAACAGCTGGCCTATAGTAGCCTCTCCAAAGCTCCAGGCCCGTGCTTCTCACTGTGAGACTGTCTGTGTGTGCACGTGTAGCATTTGCTGTCATGTGACTTTTCCTGGGGAGTGAGGAAGAAACATGATGGACCTCAAAAGATAAGGCAATGACAAACCAGAGAAGGGACTCTGTCCAAGTTCAGCTTGGTGAATAAATTCATTTATATGGGTTTACAGGAGCGTGGGAGATTTACAGAAGACTGCACAGCCTAGATCGGGTTTCCTAGATGATTCAGACAGCTACACCAAGAAGTCCTGCCCCAGTTCATTCGTTTGCACATTGTCTAACCCTGGGGCTGGGAAGAGCCTCATGAGGCTGTGCTAACCACCTTATGAATGGGCTTCATGCATCTCTTCACTCCCTCCACCATGAAGTATTCCTGGTGAATCCCACGAGGTCACATCCAGCTCAGAGGAGACAGCTCTAGTGTACCTGGCACCAGATGCTGCTTCAGTCCCATACTGTCTGGGAAATGACAAGTCACTCAGTCCTCTACCCAAGAGTTTCCTCAGCTATGACACAGAAGTAAGGGCTGCTGGCTTATAGAACTGTCACAGGGATTTGATTGACCACTGGTTCTATGTGTACTTACCAACTGAGTAACACTACATGACCTGGGAATTGGTTGAATTGCAAAGCCTACATCCCCCAATCTAACATTCCAGGCCAAGGCTATTTTTTCCTGGTGACCAGGGTGGGTCAGCTTTGTGACATGTCAGTGAAGCAATGAGCTGACATGTGGGCACCCAGGTTTGGACAGTGTCTGACATCACTTACCCATCTGTTACTATTAGACATTATCCTGTTTGCTGTTATCACAGATATAGCTACCATGGATCTCATATTAGCATTCCAGTGTGAAGCTAGCAAAGCAGAGAACACATTCATTCAGACCCACCTGCCAAATTCACACCTCGCCAAGCCCCGCAGCTCCCTACAAAGGCCTGGAGGGGTGGCTGGTTATATGTGGTGGATTAGATATATAAAAGGTATATATGCCTTCCATAGGCTCATATATTTGAATGCTTAGTGACCAGGGAGTGGCACTATTTGAAAGGATTAGAAGGATTAGGAGGTATGGCCCTGTCAGAGGAAGCATGTCAATAGAGGTGGGGCCATGCCAGGCCGAGCCTCTCTTCTCTTGGCCCGCTGATCAGGACGGAGCTCTCAGCTCCTGCTCCGGCGCCACGCCTGCTGCTATCTCCCTGCTGTAACGACAACAGACTAAACCTCCTCTTTAAGAGTTGCCTTGGTCATGGCATCTCTCCACAGCAATAGATAGGTGACTGGGACATGGAAGGGCTATGACAGGCTCAGGCCATCCATATGTTGTAAGGAGGGAGCTGGTAATCACCTGCACTGAACAGAAGAAGTCAACAGTAACAGCAACAGCAGGAACCTGAGAGCCTGAAGCCAGTCATGGAGGGAGGCTTGGTTTTATGTTCTTGTTCTTGTACTGTGTTTAGTTTATTAAAGACCATAATGGCACAGCATGTGAAACAGCAGGAAGCCACAGTCCTGCCTGGTCACTTTCCTCCAGGACAGCACTCTTTAGGCGGAGGTGGCCTTAGATATGGAGTCTGCCTGCACCTAGGGTCTACCACGTGCATGGTCCACATGCATCATGGCTGTCAGCTCTTCCCAGATATAAGGAGCTAAGGGTCACATGCTCCAGGGCGCTGACCAAATTGTTGGGAAGTTCCTCTTTTCTCAGCATAGACAGGATTTGACACAGACTAAGATTGGAGAGAAAGATTCAGAAAGTTGGTCCTCCCTTTCATCTGCCTCCCAGAGGAGGTGTATGGCAACGCATCCTGGGAAATGATTGCTTTGGAGTCCAGTTTCTCTTGGGTATCTCAGACCTCATCAATGGCGGCAATAGCCACATCCTCAGAGGGTGCAGAGGAGCCCACGGGAGGAAGCTGAGCCTTCAGGATGGTTTAACTGGAGGTTATAGGAACCAGGGGGTGGCAGAGTGAAGTCCTGGGGTGGTACACACCAAAATCATAATGCTGTAGTGTTTCACAGGGAGGATCTGGCCTAAATAAGTCTCTTGAGCACCTTCCTTCCAACACCCATCCTTCCTGGACTTAAGAAAGAGCCAAATGAGTAGAAGGAAATGATGCCAAGTTGGCAACAAATAAGACAGAGTCCTTTTGAGGTTGGACACAAGACAGTATGATCTATGTGCTTTTAATCAAGTGTGCTTTCTGCAAAGTGTGTGGCTGGCCCCAAGAAGGAATGACTACAAGACTACTCTCCCAGGAGGCTTACCGAAGGCTGTGATCAAGTTAGATGCATCTACTCAGCCTCCAGCCTCATCGTCACTAAATTGTGGAAGCATTTATATGAGCAAAACAATAAAAAATGGGAAAGAGATGGAAGAGAAGAGAAACCTATAAAGATGATTAAGCTTGTTAAAATAAGGGCTGTTAATGGAATAAATGACATTAGCACTAAGTGCGAATTGACAACATCTTTCTCAGGTTGAGATGGTTGCTGGAATGGTAATTCCATTATTGATTATATTTAATTATTAACATTTTCCCCCAAATGAAATGCAAACTAGTTTTCTGGATGACAGACTGTTATTAACTAATGCAGCTAAATAATCTTAATGATTATCATGCATGAAAATAGAAAAATTATTTGGCTTTTTATATTAAAACAATACCACTGAGGGGGGAAACATGGTTTATATGAACACATTAAAATGTAAGGTTAAAACTTCAGATAGAAAACTCTACCATATGAGTGAGAAAACAACCATGTGTGCAAGGCTGGCGGACTCGGGGTCAAGGCACAAGGTCCACAGGGGGCCCATTTCTGCACCATTTCTCCTCCCTCAGCTCCTTCCTTCCGTTCCACCTTGAGCTCCTGCTGCAGGGAGGGAGAGAATCTGGATTCACAGGAAGAGCTGAGTGGTTAAGGGCTAACATGCAACCAGCGCCAGGGGAATTTGCATTTTAAGGAACATCCGGAGCTAGAAAGGCACTGGGCACTGACAGAGTGGAGGAGGAGGTAGAGAAAGAGCTTCTCTGTTTCACACAGCGGACTGGGACCTAGGAACAGGAGCCAGTCAGCATCTCTGCCTGTTCAGGCTCAATCTACAAAATCGTTGCACGCATTGATGTTAACTCATTCCACTGCAAAAATGACCCTGATCCCTAGAAACAGCAGACTCAAGGCCAGAACTGAAGAGCAGATAAATGAAGTCCTAGGATTTCCTTATTCTTTGCTAGACCAAAAACGTGTTTTAAAGCTTAAACAGAATATGTTTTGAGCTGAGAGACAATCTTGGACCAATCACAGACTGTCCAGAACCTATGTCGAGGGTTAGAGAAACAGTTCAGCAATTAAGAGCATTGGCTGATATTCCATAGGCCCTGGGTTCAATTCCCAGCAACCCATGTGGAGGCTCATAGCAGTCTTTAACTCCACTTCCAATAAATCCAATGCCCTCTTCCGGCACTCTGTGAGCACTGTGCACATGTGCTGCAGAGGCATACATGCAGGCAGACAAGTATGTACAATAACTTTCAAAATAAATAAAAAGGATGTCATGACTTCTAAATAATCAAGGGAAGCCGTGCCTTTCATTTTCTTCAGATAGATGTGTTAGTGACTCCTGCCAGACCTAGCAACGGCTACAAACTCTGAGACCATGGCTGGTTCTCTGTTTGACTCAATTCGTTCCCTAACTCTAACCTGGCCCTACACTCACAGCTCTGATGAAATGAGAGCAAGTGCCTGGTGTCAGTTGCTTAGTGCCTGCCTTGCTTGGCATTTACGCATCAATTCCTCCTAGAGGCAGGTCACTCTTCCAACACCAACTCGATTCCTCATTGATGTGTTTGCTCTGAGTAACTCTGCGGGGAGTGCTGGGAGCCCAGGTCACCTTCACAATGGGCCAAGACCCTGCAAGGAGAATGAACTGCCAGTGGGGCCCAGAGGAAAGAGCAGGAGCTGTGTTCTGGCGCCTGTGGAAATGCTAACCCAGTCACGGAGCGGCTAGAACATGGTCCACAAGCCTCAAAGGACAGGAAGGTCACTGCAGACCATGCCTATGTGCCTGCCTGTGCAGACTCTTCCCGGCCTAAAATGCATCTCTCTCTGGGCTACAAACTGGGCTAGGCCTGACTGCAGCAAGGGAAGAAAACCGTGACAAGTGACAAAGTGCTGGCATAGGCTTTCTTGAGATCAGAAGGATACCGTGCCCTCTGGCACTTCAGAGGTGAAAGGGCAGTGGGCAGGAGAATCCTAATTTCTCCTTCTCTGTAGGCCTGATGACTCACGAGAGGGTCAAAGGGGCTCCTCCTTCAGCCAACTTCATTCAAGGTCCTTGTGTATGTATGCCCTTTGGAAAGAGTGATGCAAGTCACATCTAAGACAGCACCGTCCAGTCGACTGTGGGGACATAGGGCTGCACACACTAGCTAGGGAATCTATATGGGGCTCTGACTAGGCCCAACCAACCAGCATTCTTGAGGAGTTGTGGACAGAACCAGTGGCATTAGATATGACACATCTAGAGCCAGACACAGAGAGGCTGCAGGCAGAGCCAGACACACAAGATGACACATAGCTCCTCAGGGCCTAGGCTGAGCAGCCCTCTATCCTGCCCCCAGAACTCGCTCGCTCCTCGCCGTTGCTTTCCCTCTGGGCAGCAGAGCTCCGCGGAGACTGCCCGCCCACCTCTGCGCCAGCGCGTTGGACGATGAACTGACATTTTCCAAGCAGCCTCTGCTCCACCCTTGATTAGAAACTATCTTTAATTAAAACGCCCCATCAGAATTCGGAGCCAATTTCATCCTGGCTCTCCTAAGTGCTCTGCACAAAACATTAACTCTGCAATCTCATTACACACTTTCAAGCCCTATGACAAACATAAATGATAATTCAGTTCTAATGCCTTCTTGAGCAAGCCAGATTTTCAGAGGCTCATGGATAACAGGAACATACCGGAAGAAGGACATACATGAATGTTGGACCTCTCTTTCGCTTTACTTTCTGAATGAGTTATAGTTGTCTTGTCACCGAGGACACATCTTACTGGTCCCAGGTGATGCTCACCTGGCAGCTAGTGAAGTTCCTCACGAGTTTGAGTTCTTGGGTGCCAACAGAATATTGGTAGGAGACTATCAGTTAGGTCAGTGAAGCAGACTAAGAGATGCCCAACTTTCTTTGCCCAGAGACACATCCTCCATTGTGCTACTGGAGGTTAGGAAGAGATCCCAACTTCTTGGCCTGCAAGACTTGATTAATGGGTCTTAAAAGGTCTTTGGCTGGGCCAGGCAGTAATGGTGCATGCCTTTAATCCCAGCACTCGGGAGGCAAAGGCAGGCAGAACTCTGTGAGTTCAAAGCCAGCCTGGTCTACAAAGTGAGTTCCAGGACAGGCTCCAAAGCTACACAAAGAAACCCTATCTCGAAAAAATGCACAAAATGGCTCTAAGGTTGATATCATCATTGAATTCGCTGATCATACCCTACCAGCTATGTGGTTGGTGTCACTGGTCACACCTGTAACCCATCCTTGTTGATCGGAAAGCTTGTTTCATATGACTTGATCCCATTCTCTCCGATGTACACTGACTGGAGCAACTTTGAACCCTTGATTCTGCCAGGAGTATTTCATCCTTGATTCCTTTATAGCCTGGGAATCAGATGATGAACTTACACAGGGACCCTCTGTGTTAATCACTCTGAAACAGACAGAAAGTGAGGGGGGGCTGTAGCCTAAATAATGGGCCAGGGTCAAACCAAACTTGCTGGTGAGGAAGCTCTGATGAGAGCAGAGAAGGCTGGGCCCTGCAGAAAGCTGGTATTGTAAGAAACCGCACTCCACGTAGGCTACCAAGAAGAAACTCAGATTCTTCAGATCCTGACAACTGCTCTGCCAGGTTCAGAAGGCTGGAGCCATTGGGAGATTTTTATCAGATTTCAACATTCTTAGTTCAACTAGAGCTTCATCATTCATTCTCCAACTACAGCAAATACACAGGTCTTGCTGGACCTGGTCACAGGAGGCAAATATAGTATCCCAGAATGCTGACCAGTGAGAATATAATTTAATAAAAGTCAAATAGCTATTGGTCTCCACCAGACAGCCTTTTCCCCCACGCTTCATTGTCAGCTCTGTAATATCGTCTCCCACACGGCTAGAACCATTTCTGAAACAATCTTAGTGTTCCAGCACCTCTCATCTTTCCTCTCCACAGCTGGTGCTGGAGAGGCTGGGGCTGAAACTCAGCATCTAGCATGAGGATTCCAGGCTATCCAACCTCCAAGCTTTAGTTTCTGCCTAAGATTAGAAAGAAACAGACTCGCGTCATTTTTGTTCGTGTTATCTGTGATGCTCTCCTAGTTAGCTTCAACTTTCACCTTGACACAGCCCAGAGTCATGTGACATCTGAGAAAGCCTCAGTTGATCAGATGGGTCCGTGGGCATGTCTGTGAAAGACGGTCTCGATTGATGGTTGATGTGGGAGGGCCCAGTCCACAGTGGGTGGTGATTGGTGGTTGATGTGGGAGGGCTCAGTTCATAGTGGGTGGTGTCTTCTCTAGGTAGGTGGACCTGGAATGTATGATAAAGAAAGCAGAATGTGAGGAGAGGACTAGCCAGGGAGCAGCATTCCCCCATGGTTTTTGCTTCTGACTTTTGCAAGCTGGAAATGTAAGCCAAACAAACCTTTTCATCCTTGTGGTGGTTTAACTGAGAATGGCCCCTCATACAATTATGTTTGAATACTTGGTCTCCAGTTAGTGGAACCGTTTGGGAAGGATTACCAGGTATGGCCTTCTTGGAGGAGGTGTGTCACTGGGGGCAGGCTTTAAAATGTTGAAAGACTCAGGAGATGGCCAGTCAGCTCTCCTTTCTTTGTGGTTGTGGATCAAGATGTGAGCTCTCAGACGTTCCTTCACTCTGTCATAATGGATTCTAATTCTCTGGAACCATAAGTCAAATTAAACTATGTCCTTTATAAGTTGGTTTGGTCATCATGTTTTATCACATCAATAGGAAAGTGAGATACTCGGGTTGCTTTTGGTCAGAGTGTTACTAGAACAAAAGTCAAATAGGAATATCAATTTTTAAGAACTAGAAAGGGCTACAAAGTATGATAGATTCCTAAATCTCTGTTGTCTCTGTTGATACACACCCACAACATAAACAAAATTTCTGGTATTATAGAAGGACTGGTACCAACAAGGTAGCCTACAGTAAGTAAATAGCCTGCCTTTCCAGGAATGAAGCACAGACCCATTCCAAAGGAAGACACCCATCTGCCTGGCATCTGGACCACACTTGTGACACAGCCTTCCCCACTGTAAATGACTGCATCTCCCACACAAACCCTTCTCCACACTGTTTGCCAGGTATCTGGTCGTGAGGACTTTGAAGCTGCTAGTAAAATGTCTTAAGAATTCATTTTGAGCAGACTAAACCAATTCAACTGGTCGGTACCGGATTCAATAAAAGACAACGTGCCTGAACAAGAGTTACAACAGCTCTTCCCTTTTATAAAGTGTGGGTTTATCTGAGTGAAGATGGGGTGGCAGCTGTGAGGACGAGGAAGAGGCTGAGTTTTGGAGACAGACATCTTCCATAGCAACAGACATCTTCCATAGCACCAGACAGACATCTTCCATAGCACCAGACAGACATCTTCCACAGCACCAGACAGACGTCTTCCATAGCACCAGAGGCCAACTCCAGTGCTCTAGGCAAGAGACAGCAATGAGACTGTGCCAAGCTGTCCTGTATTAAGGGTATCCATTCTCCAGGTCGGGGAGTTGGGGTGCCATGCCCTGTCAAAGGACTCACGATCTTACTGTAGAATGCCAACATTTTAAACACATCCCTATAGAAAGCAACTGCTCCCCTTTCAAACAATCATCGTTTCTCTGACGAAGTCATCGGCTCAGGATGAGGGTTTTTCTCTCATTACAAGGGAAATTGGGACAAAGAAAGTATAGTGATATTTCATAAAGCGTGATTGCAGTCTGCATGCCTTTGGGATTGACCTAACTGGGGTGACATAATGGGGAATAAGGAAATGACAGACTCGGATACAGAAAAACTGAGACTGGATGGGCCAAGCACACTGATAGAGAGGCACCAACAGTCTGGAAACTAAGCCCGTCTGTTATGTACAGATGAATGAAGAGGTAGGTTGCTAATCTTAGTAGGGGGTCTCTGTAGGGGAGCGCTCTCAGACTGCAGTCATCCTGGAGGTGAAAATCTGAAGTTCATACTTTGTGCACACAGTCAGCATCCATACTCAGACCAGAAGGCCTTACTATCCCCTTGAGTCTGACATGGAAAAAGACTTGCCGTTCTCATGAGTTTGAGGCATTGGGGTCCTTACATGTTCATGCTCATGTCAAGACTATGTATTCACTCAGGACTTCATCTTCTCCCCACAAATTCCAATTAAAATCTGAAGCTGGATCTTTTAAGTCTGAACTTCTCCTTTATGTTATGGAATTCTCATGTTTTAAGACAGAAGGATTTTCCAAACAGAACAAACACTAAACTTAGGGAAACAATGGCAGTCTGTTGGCAGAGGTAGGAACCCAAGAACCCCAAGGAAACCCCTCCATCCTGTTGTGAATTCCAAGGGCCCCTCCCTCATCTTCCAGTTCTTAGCTTCTAACTTATTGGTGTGACTCTTGTTTCTTCTGTTGCATGGAATGTATGTGTGTCCCTCTGTCCTTCCAGTGACAAACAGACAGACACAAGGTACAAACCATCTGACCCCACACTTGGTAAGTAGGACAGCAAAAGCACATCTCCCTCTACAACATGGTGCACATTGAATGTTTGGCAAGAACATGAGAAATCTGGCTACTAATAATTTCTTTTTTTCCTTCTGCACATATGCTATGTGTATAACTTATGAAATATTTTCCAAGAAAAGCAAAATTCCTTTCCTGCTCTTTATTGCTGAAAGTTTAGCTCCTCAGCATGCTGTATCTTTCTGATAAAAACATTGTTCTGTAGCAATTTCTTACATTTAAACATGGGGGATGTGTATGATTCTGGTGCGGGAGAATTGTCTGTATTCTGTCGTTCATGTTTTAAATAAACACTGATTGGCCAGGCAGGGAATATAGGCAGGAAAACCAGACAGGAAGTAGAGGTGAGAACAGGAGAATTCTGGGAAGCAGGAAGCTCCCTTGGCACTCCTGTCTGGACCACCGAAGAAGCAGGATGTGAACTGCCATGCTGAGAAAGGTACTGAGCCATATGGCTAACATGGATAAGGATAATGGGTTACTATAAGCTACAAGAACTAATACTTAGCCTGAGCTAATGGGCCAATCAGTTTATAACCTAATGCAGACTCTCTGTGTGTTTTTTCTCTGGGACTAAATGGCTGGGGAACTGGGCAGGACATAAACCCCAACAAGCCAGGCCCTCATGCTACATGATTCAACCCTAGCTTAAGTCCCCAGTGGTGTCTGGTTTAGTAATTTCTTTCTTTCTTTCTTTCTTTCTTTCTTTCTTTCTTTCTTTCTTTCTTTCTTTCTTCCTCTCTTTTTCTTAAGGCTCCTCTTAGCCTTTTACACATTCCATTTTCCTAATTTACTCATTTTAAAAATAAAGTAATACTAAATTTTTTACTCCCTCCCAATTTTTAAGAACACTAACCAAAAGAACATGGCAGGAGTGGTGGGGGATGGGGGTGGGTGCGTGGGTGGGTAGCTGCCCTGCACCTGTAGACAACCCAAACTTAGTTTCTAGCACCCATGTGAGGCAGCTCACAACCACCTACAACTCTAGTGCCAGGGGATCTAGTGCTATCTACTGGATTCCTAGGGCACCTACATGTATGTGCACAAACCCACACATAGATATATACACAATGCACATTTAAAAAAAATAAAAGATTATACATTTTTAAAAAATAAAAAAAATTTAAAAGAATACTTGAAAGTGGATCTGAACTTCAAGTTCAGATTCAGTCTGGTTAGCAACATCATGGATTCTTATGTACATGTGCAATCTGTGTATGTGGGTATTGAACCTAATACCTTGGGCATGCTAGGTAAATTCCCTACCACTGGCCTAAATCCCTAACCACCACTACCATTACCCTCTCCCTTTAACTTTTAACTTTGAAATAGATCTCACTGTTTCCCAGGCTGCCCTCAAACTCACTCTGGAGGCCAGGCTGGCCTTGAATTTGTAATCTTCCTGTCTCAGCCTTTGAGTGGTTGGGATTCCAGGTCTGTGCTACAAGGCCTGGCTTACATGGTCTTCTTTACTAGGATTATACAAAGAAAAGAATAAAAATCTGGGTGTGTGCACTCTGGATGCTCTTCAAAGCCACTCTTAAATAGACATAGGGCAGGCTTATCGCTAAACAGTATTTTTTTGCAGTGTAAGACTTTATGTCCATAGCCACCCGATTGCCTGGTCTCTGTGAAACCCTTAATTCATTCACAGCCCTGTGTCTCCTCAATTCCATATCTTTCTGTAACTGGAAACTTTATATTTCTAAAAACATTCCTTAATTTTGATCCATCCCTTTTCTACGTGTTTCCCAAGAACAGACTATTCTGGTCTGAAGTCCATCAGTTGTATCATTCCAGGGGTTACTTTGGTGTTTCATACTCTTATAACAAAATTTACATGAAAGTTGGGGATATTTTTATTAATTACATATGACTTCCATAGTATTTGCAATGGAAGAAAAATGGAGAAGTAAATGTTGATTATATTCCTCGTGCATGCACACACTTAGAGACTATGAGTATGTAGTATATTCCTTGTGCATGCACACATACTTAGGGACTATGGGTGTGTATCATATTCCATTAACACACACTTAGGGACTATGGGTGTGTAGTATATTCCTCATGCATGCATGTTGTAAGGAGGAGAGCAGGACCTTTTGTTCATCCCGGCCACCCAGCTAGCTTAACCCCTGAAATAACCACACAGAAACTATATCCATTTAAACACTGCCTGGCCCATTAGTTCTAGCCTCTTATTGGCTAACTCTCACATCTTGATTTAACCCATTACTAATAATCTGTATGTCACCAGGAGGTCATGGCTTACCGGGAAAGATTCAGCATGTCTGACCTGGCAGCTCCATGGCGGCTCTCTGACTCTGCCTTCTTCCCAGCATTCAGTTCTGTCTACTCCACTTACCTAAGTTCTGCCCTATCAGCTAGGCCAAGGCAGTTTCTTTATTTACCAATAAAATCACCACGTAAACAGAAGGACCTCCTACACCATTTCCCCTTTTCTGTTTAAACAAAAAAAGAAAAGCTTTCACTTTAACATAATAAAATTACATATAACAAAACAGTTATCAAGCAAGAATTACAGTTACAATATTTATATCTACTTTATCTTTTATCATAACTAAGGAAAACTTTAACTATAAATTCTTTAACTCCATCAAAGACTCCAGAAGGATATAATATTACCTAAGTAAATGAGAAGTAAGCAACTTCCAAAACTCTAGAAATGACAGAGACATCTCACTGCCTGTACAGTCACCCAAAGTTCTTCTGTATCATTGGGGCATCTATCTTCAACCTACAGGCCAATAGTATCCAGCAGACATTCCCATGAAGCAGGAAATTTTAAAGACAGTTCAGTCATTTTCTTTTGTATCCTGCAAAATGTCTCGCAGACTCTTTCAAGAAGCAGGAAACCTGAAGGACCATCTCACCTTTAGGAAAGTTCAGCAGTCATCTCTCTGTGGGCACTGCATGGCCAGTGAAACAGTCCAGGCAAGAGCAGTTTGTTGCCCAAATGGCTAACCAACACCATAAGCAGCCTCTTCAATGCCCATCTTCCTCTTGAAGTAAATTGGTGCTGCCAGGAGCAGATGTGTCTCATTGTCATGAAAAGCCCTAAGTTATTAAAACATCTTAAATGCCATATTCTGTACTCTTTGAAAGATATGAAGAATGCCTATCTGAAATATATCTATGCACATCTAGAAAATCTAACCAACATGACTACAAACTTGACTATTATAGATGATTATCTATTAACCTATATTTCTTAATTATACATTACATTTTTTAAATGAACTATACAATCACAATACCTTAATCAAGATCAGAAATACATATACATATGACAAAATTGACCTTAAACTTGTATCAATAAATCAAGATTTATACCAATGTATCATATCCCCCTTTAAATGTAAGCAAACATTTACAAACAATATTTGGAAATATGGGCACAGTTTTTTCTCTCCAAACTGCTTCGTGCCATATAGGGGCACTGTTAATCAAGTCCTTTATGGTGTATCCTTTGTGTTAGGTACATCTCAGTCAGCAGTTGAGTGAAGTAATTTTCTGAGGGTGTTTACGGCAACCTTTCAGGAGGGCATTGGTCTAGAAGCAATCCACAGGGTCTCATCCTCTGTGAAAACAAAAGAAGAACCTCTTCTCCAAAGCATCATATCCTTAGACACAAATTCTGAAATCATGATACCTTTATAATAATATACATGCTGGATTAGCTTAGCAGCACATACAATGAAAAGTCTCTCTGTACTTAGTTCCTTCACAGTCAAAAAATTTAAAGAAAACACAATAATATACAGAATCCAGACTCTCTGTGAATTTTCCATTTTTACGTGGCTTATTTTTTTTTGTTTCTTTTAATCTACAAGTATCCATACTCTGTCTCTTTAAAGACGTTAAAGCACTAACTTTATTTTATGACTTTTTATACTCTTTTTCTTCTCTCTCTCAAGCCTACGTATGTTTATCTAACACTATGACCCATTTAGAGGTCTTTTATGTCTGAATCTGTCCTATTGCAGTGTCTTTAATTCTCTACTGTCTTAAAGAGCTTTTAAAATGCTAAGCTCTTAAGAATATAAGCTGTGACAATCCCAGGTCAAATACACGTACTGCCTGCTTGCCCTGTCCAGTTCAACATGGCGGAGCTGCTTGTGCCTCTGAGCCATGCGCACTGCACCGCTAGCATGGCAGAGCTTCTTGTGCCTCTGAGCCGCGGGGTGCAATGCCTCCCTTCCAGGCACACTGTAGCAGTTTACTCACAAATCCCATCTAAATGCTCTGTCTCCCACAAGAGACAGGGGTCATGCTAGGAGCACAGCCCAGGAAGCCGGTGTTTTAAAACTGCGTGGCATTTTTTTCTGCTACAGCTGAATCAGTAAAATCTCTCTTAAAGCAGCTGCGGCAAGATGCCAGTAAACAGCAAGAAGCTGTGTTAAACTCTGTATTCTTTTTGAAGCTCTCTCAGATTTTACGTGGAGTTAGTTTACCACGTTGGAGCGTCATTTGTTACAGGGGGAGTGGGCCTGTTTTTTGTCCCAGCTGTCCAGCTAGCTTAACCCCCGAAATAATCACACAGAAACTATATTCATTTAAACACTGCCTGGCTCATTAGCTCTAACTTCTTATTGGCTAACTCTTACATATTAGTTTAACCCATCTCCATTAATGTGTATCGCCACTTGACTGTGGTTTACTGGCATGAGTCTAACCAGCATCCGTCTCAGGCAGGAGAACCATGGCTTCTGCCACCCTGTCCTTCTTCCCAGCATCCAGTTCTGTCTACTCTGTCTACCAAAGTTCTGCCCTATCAAAAGGCCAAGGCAGTTTCTTTATTTAACCAATGAAAGCAACAGAAATACAGAAGGGCCTCCTACACCACACACATACACACTTAGGGACTATGGGTGTGTAGTATATTCCTCGTGCATGCACACACGCTTAGGGACTGTGGGTGTGTAGTATATTTCTTGTGCATACACACACTTAGGTGTTGTCTGAATTTCTGTCCTGCCTGGTTCCTGCAATCGTTATGTCCCAAAGAAATCACACAGAGGTCTATGTTAACTATAAACTGATTGGCTCATTAGCTCAGGCTTCTTATTAACTCTTATACTAGCCCATTATTCTAGTTTATGTTAGCCACATGGCTTGGTACCTTTTTCAGTGAGGCAGTCACATCTTGCTTCTTCTGTGTTGGGCTCACAACTGCGGAGGAATGGGCTTTCTTCCTCCCAGAATTCTCCTGTTCTCATTGACCTGCCTCTACTTCCTGTCTGGTTGTCCTGCCTATACTTCCTGCCTGGCTACTGGCCAATCAGCATTTATTTAAAATATTATTGACAGAAAATAGACCATGGTCCCATACCACTTAGGGACTCTGGGTGTGTAGCATATTCCTCATGCATGCACACACACTTAAGGACTATGGGTGTGTAGCATATTCCTCATGCATGCACACGCACTTAGGGACCATGGGTGTGTGGTATATTCCTCGTGCATGCACACACTTAGGGGCTATGGTGCATAGTATATTCCTTGTACATGCACACACGCTTAGGGACCATGGGTGTGTAGTATATTCCTCGTGTATCACACACACTTAGGGACTCTGGGTATGTAGCATATTCCTTGTGCATGCACACACTTAGGGACTATGGGTGTGGATTATATTCCTCATGCATGCACACACTTAGGGACTATGGGTGTGGATTATATTCCTCGTGCATGCACACACACTCAGGGACTATTCAGCTCTCTGAAGGAAGAGACAAGCTAGGAAGAAATTCAGACATCAAGTTCATCAAAGATCCAAAGCCCTTATAAGGAAATCAAGAGACAGTTTTCAGAAAATCATAAAGGAAATTTGATATATAATTAGGAAGAGAAAATGAATGTGTGGATGAAGACGCTTGTCTTGTGTCACTGGCCAACACTAGGAAGAAGGGTAGATATGTGGGCTGTACCATGTTTGATTTCCTGCTTTGTGCTTGCAAAGTGGATGAGAATTGGGCTGGCAGAGCGCCCTGGTTCCCACAGCAGGAGAACTTGCACCTGCTCCGCTTCATTCTGCACACACTCAGCAGAGCAGGATGTTCCTGAGGCTCCCCGGGAATTCCGACCTAAACCTTCGCTCAGTCCATCAAAATGAGCTGAATGAATTAGACGGAAAGAGGTTGAGAGAGACTCCGGCAGCTGCCAGCTCCACCAGGCTGACAGTTACGGGCTCTGAACCCATGTGGACTGGCTACTTGCTTGTTTGCACATCTGCACACACACACACATACCTACAATTGCTGACCTCTGAGCAATACCTGGAGCCTTAACCTAAACAAGCAACAGGGCAACTTCCCGAAGACAGCTGAGTTTTAGCACTATTGATGGCTGGAGCACCATGGAAGCACCAGGCGTGGTGGGAGGAGTGTCCTTGAGTCACCTGGGAGGACGTGACTCTAGTGTATCCTACAGTGGCACTCACAAGCTAGGATCTATTCAGCAGAGGCCTCCACGAGAACACTTTCTCCTCAAGCGTGAGATGAAAGAAAATGTGTCATTCTTAAAACTTCCCGTGGTTACGAGATGATACACCAGCTTACAGCCTTCCTCAAACATAGGTTTTTCCATTTTTCCTTTGCCTCCTATCACTTTAAAGTTTCTCTTGTTGAGGAAATTATTTTGAGGTGTGTAACTTTTGTTTATGCTGCATTTGTTTAACTCTGTGAAGCCGTGCTACTGTGCCTGTCTAAAACACCTGATGGTCTAATAAAGAGCTGAACGGTCAATAGTGAGGCAGGAGCAAGGATAGGCAGGACTGGCAGGCAGAGAATATAAATAGAAGGAGACATGAGGAAGAAGAAGAGTAAGAGAGAACAAGGAGAGGAGGACATCAGGGGCCAGCCAGCCAGCCAGCCAGCCAGCCAGCCATGGAGCAAGAGTGCAAGTAAGATATACAGAAGAAAATGAAAAAGCCCAGAGGTAAAAGGTAGTTAGGAAAGCTGGCAAGAAACAAATCAAGCTAAGCCAGGCATTCATAACTAAAAATAAGCCTCCATGTCTGATGTATTTGGGAAGTAGTTGGTTGGTGGGCCCCCAAAAGACCAAAAACAACCTGTAGCACAAATAATAAAAACCCAGAGACAGAAATTGGGGTTCAACCTGAAGGTCAGAAAAGCAAAACAGCCAGCCACTGGCTCTTACCTCTGCCTCAGTCTGAAATGGCGATCCTGCCTCCATGAATCTCAGAATGAGACTGTGTCTGTGAGCTGTCTCCTCCCGTTTTATAATCCTCCATAGGGCTGGGATTAAAGACTTGCACCGTCCAGTTTCTATGGCAACTAGTGTGGCGACTGGGAATAGCAGTGTGTGTTACCACTGCCTGGTCTGTAAGGCTGACCAGTGGGGCTGTTTTACTCTCTGATCTTCAGACAAGCTTTATTTATTAAAATACAAATTAAATGCTACTACAACAACCAACAACATTCTCTTTTAGAATGGCCTTTGTGTACACATACATTGTTTTACACAATGTACAAATGCTAGGGCTTTTTGCTCTAACCTCCTTCTCCCCTTTCCTTCCTCTCTTTGTCTCACTAGAAGAGACAAAGACAATAATGTCACCACACAGAAATGTCCACACCCTGACCCAGGCACTCCTGACTGACACCTTACAGGACCAAACAGACTTTGCAGATGAGGTTACTTTAGGACCTTTTTGCTGGGAGATTATCCAACAACATCCAAAGGACTCAAGGTCATAACCAGGGTCTTAATAAAAGGGAAGCAGGGCATCCGAGTCATGTCCTCCTCACAGCCCTTAAAGGATCCCAGCCCTATAGATGCCTTGGCTTCTTATCTCTAGAACAAAAGATTTAAAAAGTCAATTAACTCTAAGCCACTGGATTCATGATCATTTGTGACAACAGCCATAAGAAGGAATGCACCCTCTTAAAGATCTGCCCACTCCCCAGTAAACTGTGTGTCCCAGTCAGCTTTAACTGTCCACTGGACATGGCCAAGAGTCATCTGAGAAGAGTTTTAATTGAAGAATTGCTAAGACAAAATTAGCCTATGCCTAGGCCTGCTGGGGTTGTCTAGATTTGCTAACTGACTGTGGAGGGACTAGCCTGGCAGTGGGTGGCATCATTCCTTGGGCAGGTGGTCCCAGGCTGTATGAGGAAATCAGCTAAGCCTGAGACTATGTGGGAGCCCACAAGCTGCGTTCCTCCTTGATTTCTGTTTCTGGATCCTGCTTAAGTTCCTGTCCCTGACTGGTGTAGGACAATTCTATATTCTGTCAATTATGTTTTAAATAAACGCTGATTGGCCATTAGCCAGGCAGGATGTATAGGTGGGACAACCAGACAGGAAGTAGAAGCGGGGCAATGAGAACAGGAGTATTCTGGGAAGAAGGAAGCTCTTTCTGCAGTCCTGTCTAGACACCAAAGAAGGAAGATGTGACCTGCCCCACTGAAAAAGGTACCGAGCCATGTGGCTAACATATAAGAGCTAATACGAAGCCTGAGCTAATGGGCCAATCAGTTTATAATCTTATGGAGACCTCTGTGTGATTTTCTTTGGGGGCTAAATGGCTGAGGGAACTGGACAGGACAGAAACCCAACTAGCAGGACCTCATGTTACACCTGACTTCTTTCAATGGTGGACTAGAACTGGTAAGCTGAAATAAAGAATCCTTTTCTTCCTGAAGTTGCGTTTGTGGTATTAGTCTTAATTACAGCATGAAACGAGAGCACTATGCAAGTTTCTGGGATACTACTAGCCACTATACCAAATGCAGCAGCCTAGGGTCTAAGGAGATACTTCAGTCTTGCCTAGCAAGAATGAGCACCTGTGTTTGGATTCCTTACATCAAGTCAAAAAGCCAGGTGTGGCTGCACAAGCCTATAATTCCAATGCTCGGGAGTTGGAGACAGGAGCATCCTTAGGGTTCAAATCAATGAGCTAGTCCAGGTTCAGTGAGAGACTCATCTCATAAAATAAGGTAGGAAGCAGCGAGGAAGGTACTCAATGCCATGTTTCTTTCTGTCTCTACACATAGGTGCATGTGCACGCATGCACACGCACGCACACACACACACACACACACACACACACACACACACAAATTAAAACATACCAGCTTGAACATCTCAGTGCAGTGTTGCAGGCAGGCAGGTAGCTGTCCTCCTGGTGGATATTCAGGGTCTCAGGGGCCTAGGCTCTGTGATCTGTGGTTTCTAAGTTCTCCACATCTCCATTTGAGCAGGGAAACGGGTGGGAATAGAAACCCCCAGTCTAATGAGGTGAGCCTACTCCTATAGATGCACTTAAGGCTAAGACAGGGGCTGTGGTTTCCACTTATGCCTTCCACATGGAGCCAGCCCAAAGCTTCGTTGAAGCACTGCATGCAGCCTGGCATCTGATGCACATGGATGAGGTAGTCTTCTTGGGTTCAGATGCCCATCCATCCTCTGGTTCTGGTGACATGTCACTAAGAAGGATCATTGTCCCAGTTTGCCTTCCACAGCTGCAGCAAAACACTCTCCAAAAGCAACTTAGGGAGGTATTTATTTTATCTTACGTTTTCATGTCACAATCTGTCACTGAGTGACATCAGTGTAGAAACTCAGGCAGGAATCTGGAGACAGTCCCTGAAGCAAAGGCCATGAAGGAATACTGTTTACTGGCTTGCTCCTAGTCGCTTGCTCCGACTTCTTTCATATATTATCCAGGACCACCTACCCAGGGATAGCACCTCCCACAGTGAGCTGGGTCCTCCCCTATCAATCATTAATCAAGAAGATGCCCCCACAGACTTGCCTACAGGGCAATCTGAGTGAGTAATTTTCTCATTTGAGGTTCCTTCTTCCTAAATGACCTTGGCTTCTGTCAAAGTGACAACAAAATAAAACAAACAACAATAATAACAATAACAAAACAAAAAAACAAAAAACCCAAAACCAAAACCCCCATCTTCTTTTTCCTGGGCATTCCCAGGGACCTTCCTTCTGTATGGATATTAGACTAACTTTACTTCTCTTGGGAAGTTTCTGGTTTTAAGGTCTGTCCTAGTCCTTATTTCTTCAGGACTGAAACCTGCTCAAACGCTTCTTTGCCTGAATTCATCTGTCCTTTCTCTTTATCCTCCGTTGCCAGTACTTACGCTATCCCTTCTTCACTTTGAACCTGCTTTCCATAATCCCTAGACTTTCCTCATTCCTGTTTTCCCCATTAGTATATTCTTACTTTCCCTATCCGTTTCTTTTGTGTACCTTGCAATATGAAATAATTTCATGTTTTTCCTTCAAACTTTTTTTTTCTAAAAATCTGTTTCTATTGAGCAACAATTGTAGTTTGGCACATAATTTATGCATCTCATCTCCAATTATAAATTTGTCCTTTTAATTGAGTGTACTTAAAAAAAAAACTTTTCTGTGATGCTCTTTCAGGGTGGCAATTTCTGTTATTCCCTTTTGCAACTTCGTTTTGGGATGCTGTCTGTCACTAATTTGCTCTGTAAATTCTTTGATTTTCTGGTTTTTTTTGTCATGTGACATTTCACGTTTCTTATATTTCTTTGGATGCAGTTTTGCTGTTAATATTCATATGGTGTAAGACTTTGTTAGACTGGTTCTAACTAGAATTCAGTGAGGCTAACAGACTTCTGCTGGCCTATCAGTTAAAACACTTTCATCTGGTGGCTGGAAGCAATTTCTTTAACCTCTCAATCCCTTTTTCATTCTCAACCTAGCCATAGACCATCCATTCCATTTAGAACATTTACCTATTTGAGGTTCCGGGGTGGCTTCAGGATCAAGTTCAATCCATCTGTTCCTGAGTCTTATGGCATGACCAGGACCAGGACTCTTTATTTATATGTGAGAATGAGTTTACGTTAAGAGTAAATACTCTTAACCTCTGAGCCATCTCTCTACCCCTCCCATATTTTAATTTTGTTTTTGTTTGTGTGTATGTAAGTGCAGGTACCCATGGCACTCAGAAGGTGTCAGATTTCCTGGAGCTGTAGTTATAGGCAGTTGTGAGCCAATTAACTCAGGCACTAGGAACTAAATGTGGGTCCTTTGTAAGAGCAGAGGGCAGTCTTAACCACTGAGACATTTCTCATATATATGGTTTTGTTGACACAGGGTTTCCCTGTGTAGCTCTGGTTGTCCTGGAACTCACTTTGTTCTAGGAGGCTGGCCTTGAACTCAGAGATCTACCTGCTTCTGCCTTCTGAGTGCTAGGATTAAAGGCATGCACCACCACTACCTGGTCCCTTCAGTATTTTTTAATCATGTCATGCAAACAAATTTCTCCACAATCCTGAATATGAGGTCCCCAGTTTGACTACACGGCTGACTTTTTATATCATCATCATTATTTAGCCTAGGTTGTCTTTATCTATCATTGGCTATTCAACCTCAGCAATTCACCATTTGGACCATTTCTACTGCAGTCTACTGTCCATATGTCTGTCTTCCACTTATTTAGATTCAGAGGCCAGAAGCTTTCTACAATACACTGTAAGACTCATTTTCTGGTGAACTTCCTAATCTATTCAAAAAACGCACAACTTCTAACACTTGCCTAATTGTGCAAGTATACTATGTGCAATTCAGGAATGTAAGAATTGCTAAGTAAAATTCTCAACACCAGCAACTTCACATCCTGTTCACCTTCGTCCAGTGGCCCAGCTAGGAAGATTCACTCAATCTACTCCTTCTCTCGGTCTTTGCCACCCCTGGGCCACAACCTCAGCATGGATCTTCTAGTCTCCCTACATGATTTTCTCAATTCTTCAAAAGCCTATTCAGGGTTCCAGGAGTGTTTCTCTTTTTCTGTAGAGTTGTTCAAAGGGGCTAGTCTCTTTGCCCAGCAAAACTGCTAACACAGGCAACACCACAGATCCATCAGAGGTGCTTCCCTGCTCTGTGCATGATTACCCTGAAACAGGCATATGGTGCTTTCACAGACTCATAACTTTTAAGGTCTGCATCCTGGTCTAATACCCACAGAAACACAGAAGCAAGAATTTTCATACAATGAAGTAAAGAAAGAGACACAGGGGAGGAGAGTGCAGATAGGACTGTTTATCCTCTGTTCAAAGTGACAGGAGGACTAACCCAGAACTTCACTGTTACGTATGTCTCAGGAGAGGGTCGCCTCTGGGATGCATGCAAAGCTGACTGCAGAAAGGAGCAGCCATAATTCTTGGCAAATCAAGAATGTGTTTTATAGGCAGAGACAATGAGGCCTTTCTTTGTAGGTAGCCTTCTCTGGATTCAGGAAACACGCTATGAAGATCAGAGACTTCTCTGTCTTCATCTGCTCATTTTTTATTTTTTTTTAAACCTGGGCTTCTTGAATGTTGGCATTTGCAACTTCCAGTTGCCACTGAAAAAGGGTGTTAGGAACAGTGGTGATGGTTTGGAGGCCGTGCCCACAGTCACTCAGCAAGCAAGCCGAGGACTTAGCTATGGACATGGCTTTTCCTTTAGAAATGCACTTCTACAAATGTTCTTGGCTGTTGGCAGGAGGCCGATGGCAGTAGGCTGGCATTTAGAGTGTAACTACTGGTGACTCAAAGACGTAGCATACATACTTAGATATTAACAGAACAGTCACCCAACAGAAGAAATGCCTGGCAACATGTCTGCACGTATTCCTGGGGGCTATGTCTATCTACGTCTTACTTTGTTTTCATGTTAGTTCATGAAACAAATGAGAACATGTAAGCATGTTAAATAATCACAATAACTTCTAAGGCAATCACAATTTTGTATGTTCTGCTAGAGTTTACTTGAAAGCTTCAGCTTAGTTGCAGTATATGTCAATGAATCACACAGAAAACATGCCATACATAGTTACTTAACCTGTGGGATGTGGCTTAGAGCCCCTTTAAATGCTTGCATGTCTTAGGAAGGCATGTTTATTCACAAGTGAAGTGAATGTGGGACATGATCTCCATCCCCTACAGTGACTCTACTTTAAATGCCTGTCTTCTAGACAGCATTAGGAAACAGCAGAACCAAATAGTAAAGACATATGCTCACATTCAGACCTCGGTGCTGGGCAATGTTAGGACGGTCTTATCAATCTCATGTAATCTATTCTTAGGAGCCCTATAAGGCAGGAATTGCACCCATTTTACAGATGAGAAATCTAAGGTTTTTTTCCCCGTGTACAAATGTGGTGTCTATCCCAATGTGTACGCATGCCTCCTGAATGTACACATGCATACATGCATATTTTGTGTTCATGCATGTGGTTGTCTGAGGTTGACATGAGCTGCCTTTGATCTCTACCTTACATGTTGAGGCAGGGTCTCTCAATTGAAAGCAGAGTTCACTGATTTGGGTATTCTAGTCAGCTTGTTCCAGGGACCCATCTCCACCTCCCAGAGGATAGGGTTGCAGGTCTCACCCACCAAGCATTTACACACTTGGGGACTAGGGATTTGCATCCTGGTCCCATACTTGTGTGGCAATCACATTTACTGAGCTGTCTTCCCCAGTCTCTGTGAGGCTTGAAGTTGCAGTTACATGTTCAGAATCCAGTTAACAGACTAATACTTCTAAGTACAGACAAATTAGGACCCTGAAAGTATTCAGAGGGATACCAGGGAACATTGTAAATATGTACATTTCTAGCTGCAAATTCTACGTGATTGACAAGTACTTTCTTACCCCTTCAAAAAGTTTGTTTTGGGCTGTAGCTGTGAGCTCTACCAGCACACTCAAGGCCCTAGGTTCTATGTCCGACATTGCAAACAATAAACATATGAACTTTAAAATTACTTCCTATCTTGGCTTGGCAGACTCATGACCTCAGTCCAACCACCTCTTCTTTCTATAGCTCCATGTTTGTGTCTAGACAGAACTGTTGCGAAGTGCAGAATGGTGTAAACAGTGGGTGTGGTGGCTGTCAACTCACCTGGTGGCAAACCTCTGAACATGTGTGAGGGACTTTCTAGATTAGGTTAACTGAGAAGGTCCACTCTTGAGTGCTGGCAGCACCATTACAAGAGCTGGAATCCTGGCCCGACAGCATCATTCATTCCTGCTTCAGACTGAGGCCTGAATGTGACACTGTGACCAGCTGATTCACGGTCCTGCGCCAGTTTCCCAGCCATGCTGGACTGGACCTGAAGCAGAAGCAACAGCAAACCTTTCCTTCTCCAGGTTGCGTTTGTCAGAGTTCTGGGGGCTGCTGTCAGCTCCTGGTTAACCTAAACTCTGACAGCCATCATACAAATCTCTCATTCTTTTAAAGCATAGGGGTGAGTGAATGTTGAGCTAACCGTTAAAACAATATTCACATTACCAAAAAGTGACTGTGTGTCATGTTTCAGCTGTAATGTCAGTTCTGTGGAAATTGGACTATTCCGTTTGGAGAAAGTTTGGACAGAACAGCTTTGTGAGTGTGGAAGTGGGGCTGATACACACTAAGGGAGGCTTCAGCATATAAAGATATGGCTCTCAAATGAGCTGTCAATGTACATAACACTACCTGATTAGTGGAGCTATGCCCACCAGTGACTGAGACGGCATAAAAGGCATACCTCTTTGGAGAATAGAATGCAAAACTTAAAGGAAAAACCTCATTTTCTTTCCCCCCATTCAGTGCTGCTTGAATTAGAAACCAAGAACAATGTGGGAGTAATATCTTACTTTAAACCACTAAATCTTACTGATGGCAGGCCACTTCTAGATACACTGCATTTTCTTATTTTTATTCTTTTTAAAATTGTTCTGATAGTAATGAAAACCTAAAGGCTGACTACTATTCAGTGAAACTCAGGCTGTTAAACTCACTGATCTAGTTTTATTTTTTTCTGAGATACTAAGTTTTATTTATGTGTGTGCATGCCACAGCATGTGTGTAGAAATCAAAGGACAGCTTTGGGGGAGTCAAATACTCTCCTTCTACCATCTGGGTTTAAGCCTAGGTGGTGAATGCCTTCACCTGCTGAGTTATGTATCAGCCAGGGAGACCAGTTTAAATTTTAGCTTCAGATCTTTCATGTTACACTTCACCCACTAATTTCAGGCCTTACACATTTTCCACCTGAAATCCTCAAGTTATTTTAAATTTTGGACATCTGCTTAAAATGTGTTCAAACCAACTCTTTCCATTAACCTGTTTTCAGTTTTATAGGCTGCATTACTTAGAATTCTACAGTACAAGAATATCTTGTCAAACACTTCAAGTATACCCAAGTTGCTGCATTCATTACCAACATCCACACAACTCTGAAATGATCCTGAAAATTTTAGGATTAACTCAGTCCTGCAAGAAAACTTGTGAATGTTTTCCTCATTTTGTTCCCACTCAGCTCACCTATCATTTTAATCAGTATCCAATATGTAAGCAGTGCATAAATTAGGAAAACATTCTCACCCCAAGAGAACTGATCCACTTGGATGAAATCAGTCTATCCATCCACGCAGTTAGCTAACCAGACTAGTTATTTTTAAAACCAGTAATTACAGAAATCCCTAAATGCCACCCAACTCCTGGAATACTCTTCACTGTAAGAAATAAAAATTTTATGAATGACAGTGGTTTTTAAAATACTTTATTGTGTTTGTGATATGTGTGAGCGTTGCATCCCATGGCACACTTGTTGAGGTTAGAAGACAGCTTTTGGTTCTCTCCTACTGCGGGTTGCAGGGATCAAATCCAGGTTGTCAGGATTGCAGGCCAAGCATTTTACCTGCCGAGTCACCTCCCAGCGGTTGGAGTCTGAACCAATTCACAGATCACATTCATCTGATTTTTCTCAGGAGGAAGGCATTAAGATCTGTATGACATGACCCCCTTTTTGAGAAGGCAGGGTAGTGTCGAAAGATACAAATCATATTTCTGGACCTGGTCAGACAATGCAAACAGTCCGTGTCTCTAGGTGCCCTAAGAAGTGGTGGTGGGGTTAACAAAAAGATGTCTTTTGAGATAAGGAAAACAAGGAATCTATTTTTAGCTTACAACTACTGTTAAAATATGATCTTTGAAGAGAAGAACTGGTGAAAATCTGATCTTTAGATTTTAATGCCTGCTAAGCCATCAAACCAGCCAGGCTGCCAGTCTATATGCCTGGTGCCATGGCGCTGATGTCTGAAAAGGATACCATCCAAGTGACTGAGCAGAGGCAAAAGAACTTACAAGTATAACAAGAAAAATTGGTTACCTTAATGTACGGAGAGATGCAAAATTTAGATCTCAAAACAAAACTTTTAATGGTGTCAAGCTATTAGGAGAAATCTTAGCAATTCTTCCACTTTGTTCAAGACACCTATGATATTAATCCTTTATACACAATAATAGATGACACCAGGACTTGGTAAGCAATGCTTTGTTTATGGTGCTAGGCATGCATCTAGCTGGCAACTCTACAAACTGAGCTACATCCTCAGCCCTCTTCCAAGAAATCCTTACATGTAGAAAACTACCTAAAAACTGTATTAATGTTTCCTAAGGACTAGCATGGTGTTTTGGATGCACAGACCAGCCAAGGAGCACAGAGTAGTTTATAGATTTCCTTCCTTTAAAAAGTGATCTGTTAAGAACTAGAACTCTACAATGTGAGATTCTTGAATTTTCTAAGCACTGTTTAAAGGATCAATAAAAACATAAATGTGCTCCCTACATCTTTGTTTTTTTTGACTTGACAAGATGCAGCACTGCACGCTGTCCAGTTTTTATTGCACCTCATGTACAGTTGTTTGCAGTTTCCCATTCAAGTGTGACTTGGGAACATCTATTCATACACACACACACATACGTATATCTATTCACATATATCTATAGACACACACACTCACAATTTCCAACGTAATATAACTCGCAATCGATATATTTGACTCAAAACTTTGTAATAATAGAACCTTTAAAGAGATATAAAGTAATGTTTACCATAGGGGCTTGTCAAGTGTCCCTTCAAGGGGCAGCAAACTTCAAGGAATATGAACTGCACTTTATCCAGTCACTACTCACAGGAACCATTGCCCACATCTACCTACCATGGATTAGTTGCTGCTTCTTCTATCCCAATCCCTGGCAATTAGTGCAACAGACACAAAGAAAGGAGTGTATTGTGTTTCAGATTAACCAGTTTGATTCAGCATTGAGCATCAGCTATAGATACTTTTTGCAAGTCCTTTCAACTCAATTTAGGTAATTTTATATAGAAGAAACAAAGCATTAGATATACTTGGTTAAATGATACTGTCTATAAAAATGGATTCAGCTATTATTCCCACTTTAAAGGTATTAAATGCTTTGTAACAATATATTATCCTATACACTTAAAAAACGTGGGAGACCAAGAAGTTTTCAGAGAATAAATTTAGCTTAATTAATGCCTAATTTGGTAACATGTTCCATTCTGCCAAGAAAAAAAAAAATCAGAGGCCAAGAATGCTGTCCCAGTTAGCTGTCATCAAGGATTAGACAGGCATCCCCTTCCAGCCACACAAACAACCCCTCCCTGCAAAACACACATACATCCTTTCCCCAAGCACCTCTCTTGTGTGCATACAAACGCCATTTTTTAGGGGCTTCAACAACATGAAGATGGTGCACTACAATGATGTGAATATAATTTTCATGTTTTGCTAGATATTTTACCTAACAAAAAAGAAAAATGCTTTACTAAGAACATTAATATCAACAACCTTTTGAAAACACATATGTAATCATTTCATCAAATAATAAAGTGACTCTAAAACTTCCCCACGCCAGCACTATGGCTGTTTAATACTATTGCAATAATATAAAAATGTGACTGCCAATGCTATCTGCATCATGTGAGACTGTCTCTGAACAACATTTTCAGTAGGAACAGTGGTAATAAAACACAGCCATACATGAAGTACTCTCACTGCATGCTGAGGCTTCAGAGAATATTAACGGCACAGAAGTTCCCCATCAACTGTTGTGCCAAATACCATGAAAATTTGGGCAGCAGCCTGACAGCACACTCAAATTTTCATCCAGCACTACGCACACGGTTATGGCAATGTAACCTGCACATCCAATGATACTACAAGGCCTCCTCCTCTAATTAGAGATTATTCCACGTGTGTACAGGGTCAAAGTGATCAATGGTTTTATTAAACTAGTCTCACTATTCTGAGCTTCACATATGCACAAATATTTTAACAGTATGCTTTCACAAAGTTATCTTATAATTCAGCTCTTAATTTAAAGGACTCTAAAATATAATTTCAAAATGTGAACCATAATTTATAAAAGCAAAATTCATCCTAAGAGTGATTTTTTTCATACACAGGAAATTATGAATCTGTGAGCAACATATGGACTGAAGTGTTAAAAGAAGTTATACTCAGAAGTCCTGCTACACAGAACAAACCCAAGTGAAGCATGGGATAGGGAAATAATCCTAAATGTATGTCTATGCTAGAAGTTAACAACACACGTCAGATGCTGCACTTCCTGTGTAATTGTCTGGGCTGTTCTGAAAGTGACTAGGAGGAAGGCCACCTGGGAGAGATCCCTAACATACTGGGGTGGGGGTAGGTACGGCAAGACTGGGCAGCACTGCCCAGAGAAACAGACTAGCTTTAATAAGAGCAGCTGGCTAAAGAACACAGGGAAAATATTAATTGACTCTTAACATTATAATGGGACTGAAAATGACCTCTTCGTAAAAATGGTTCAACAAGGAATCAGACTGGTTTCTCAAGGTGATCATCACAGTAAACCTTTGTTTACTCTTTGTGTTGTCAGCAGACAGGGATTATTGTGGAGCAGGAAAAATAAAGTGTGGAATTAGTAATGCAGATGCGGAAAGGGCAGTACCATAACGAGAATGACTCAAACAGATGCCACTTTGCTCCATCTCCACTGCACCGACCCTCTGAGGTAGAAGGCCAGAACACCCAAAAGCTTTTAGCAGTAGTGTGCACAACTGTCAGCTGACAGACAACACAGAAAACAGGTCACACTATGTTATCTGTGGTCACGTTCTTCAATGTTAGTCCAGGAACTCGAGAACTTTATCTCTGTTTATTTTCATTAAACATGTAAAGGTTAATAAACAGACATAGTCCAGAGTTAGTAGGTTGGTATTATAACATTTATTAAAATAATGCTATGGGTTAATAGAAACAGCAAAGAACCAAAGAATTAAAATGCAAGCTATGTAAAATCCCAACTAAAACCCAGAAGTGTCTAATGTATTCATTCATCAGCTAACTAAAAGCCCAAGAAAGACAAGACACCCAATATAATAAAGTACTGCAAAACAATTGGCAATTTTCAGTTATCAAAATTGTGGATTTTGCATTTTGTATCCTTTTCTCAATCAAGAAAAAAATTCTTCTGAATGTTATATAACATACATATAAAACAAGATAGAAAAATACATTATAAACTTGTAACAATGGCTGTAAATACATTATCTTACATGTTTCTCATAGGCAATAGGTTGGTTATGGTACATACATAGCATGAAACTACTAAGATAATAAAGAATAGACAAAAAATACATGTCAGCTGTATGGTAACATACCAGCGACACTCCCATCTACCCACGCTAAAAAATTACATAATACTGTCAGGAAAAAAGTCTTAAAAACTACATATTTTAATAAGAAAAAAATTCAATAGAGTGATAATACTGAGAACCAAGGCATTCAGAGATTCCAAAAGTCATGCTTTTTTCAGTTGACCCAAAACATTGTCAACTAAGTTTTCAGAAGTTTGTTCAGAGCCAGCATTACTCATAAACGTCACACGTCTACTGTTTACAGATTTACTTTCTTCCCCATAAAAGACCTTTGATAAACATCTAAAATGTCCAGGTATAACACGGCTGAGATGAGACTGGATCAAATACTGGTACTGTTTTTTGTTTTGTTTTTTTTAACTATCACCTCAAGTGTTCTGAGTGTCGCAAATTTATTCAACCAACCAAACAAAATAAAAATCAAAATGGCACAGCATATACTGTAAATAAATCAGAATCACCACGTGTGTAACAGAAAGACAAAGCCGTGGCACATTAAACCAAAGCTAGCTGAGTACAAAACAACGACTGTCTATTGCATAGTAAATAAACTGAAAATGGTTCCAAGAGAGACAGAATAATGGCGAGGTCACCATGAAGGTGATCAATGAGCTTCCTGCTGACCTTGACTGTGAAGCCATGAAGGTATGGAAGAGGGCATGAGTTGATGAGCCAGGAGTCCACTATCACATGAGATTTGCCACCTCTGGTACTGAGCAATTAAATTTATAAACTCAATTATTTAGATACAGGCTTTGCACACAAACTGCTTCAATTACAGAACTGTTGGAACTTTGTGAGAAACTTAAGATGAAAGGAATGTAGCTGAGTGTTTATATGCACTGTGATGCTAGATTCCCACATTCCTTTAAAATTAAAAAGAGGACAACAAGGTGTGTTTAGGAGCAGTTACTAAAGCCAGCAGAGATGGACTACACAAGGTATCTGGTATGACATAAAGTCTGATTAAATTTGGGTTACTTAACACTTTTTCCACAATAAAAGATTTTGATGATTTATTTTTGTGAAAAAGTTTGTTAGGCATTACAATTATCTCCAATTATTAAGAAAAAAATTCAATGTATCCCTCTTCTCTGAATAAAATAAAGCTCTAATGTCATCTGCAAACTAATATTCAGATCTCACATAATTTTTTCTAACCTCAGAATCCTCTGGGCTAACACTGAAGACGGTAATAACCAAAAGAACTCAATTATGATTTGTAAGAGAATGACATTTTAAAACTTACTAGTCAGACATTAGAAAAGCTATTACATTTTTTTTTTCACAGTATCAGATTTGGCAAACTGGCATCAAGATAACGTGACACAAATCATATAATTTAGACCATCAACTCATCTGTTTCCCCTCGTATTTCCTTTCACATACTGGGCGATGGAGGACATGCACTAACTTTTATTCTGAGGGAGGAGCTGCTCTTGCAGGACACTTGACTAAATGACCATGAAGGAAAATAAGGCACTTTCTTTTTCTTTAGACTTATTCCAATACTTAAAAAATAAAAAACAAAGACAAAAAGGCTCTTTTGGTCTTTTGTTTCTTGACAACCACCAGAAAAAATCATTTAATGAAATAAAGGGTTTCTTTGTTCTTTTTCTTTTTTTATAACACTTGAAAGTATAAAATGCTACATTTCCAAAAATATATATATTTTTTTCTGCACCAGCACCCTTGTATAGTAAAAGTATCTACTTTTTGTTCATTTGTTTCAATGCACTACACTTTATCTACAATTTCATTACATGTATACAGCAAATAGGCAAGCATGGCTTTTACATCCTTAATGATATTTTCTATACAGGGAGGTTTAAAAAAAATATTTGAACAGTTTGCCCAGTAATGTGACACATAATGCATGTACCTTGTTCTCGAATAATTTTTAAGGTGGTGTAAAATAAAGATTTGGAAATTAACTAAGATACTCAACTTTTTAAAAATAGTGTTGCAGTTTTGTTCTTTGCATTACTTTTCAAAACTCCTTTTTAAGTTTTTCTCTCATGGCACACTTTGTTCTAATACTTCAAATTTTGGCAGGCAATATAAAAAGGCTGCAATTTCTGCCCTTTGAGGGCACTGTAGTGACTAAACAAACAGCATGTCAAATTTTGAATACTTTTGAAGTCACTTCACCAATGACATCCCTGACCGAAGGTTCATGCATGATGCATTGTCACACAGTACATTCAGAGAGAGCTTTGACTTTGCTATGAGAAGAAAAAGAGTCCTACAAGTCTCTCACAGTAACTGCCTCTGTCATTGAGTAGTTAGGGCCATCTGTCTCCCCTTCTTAAGAGAGGCCTTCTTACCGTTCGCTTGGGGTGGGCATTGAAAGATGATCAGTGCTGTGGGATGAATCGGGCCTTATTGCTTTACTACTATTCAGTGCAGGTTCTAGAACCACTTTCACCCAAACAGGGGGGAAAAGCTGAGTTGGAGGACAATTTCTTTGTCTTTTGTTTGGTTAGATGGTAAGACGAACGGACAAGTGCCTCAGCTCGCTGCACTGACGACAGGCAAGCAAAGGCGATTACCAGTTAACTGATCAGCAGGCAGGCATGGTCAGGTCATCATTGGGTGAAGAGTTCAGAGGTCAGAAGGTCATAGGTTAGTTGCCGGTGGCGGCTGGGTGGTTAGAAACAAAAAAAAAAACAAAACAAAACAAAAAAACAAAAACAAAAAAAAGAAAAGAAAAGATAGAGAAGAGATTAGTTTCAGCTAGTGACGGCTTTAATGACAACATGAAAACTAATACAACTAATAAAAAGCATGTTGGATTCTGACAAACTGATTGACACCATCTACAGAATACAATAAAATCATGACAATTTCATATCATGATTTGAACAAATAAATGAAGAAGAGCCCACTCCCACAAAAATAATTTGAAAAACCCCAACTTGTTAACAGAAAAAATAGAAATAAAATACAGCTAACAACTAATAGTTAGTAGCAGTCAATGAAGGAAACTGGAAAACAATGATGAATAGGTTTGGTATAAAGAACTTTGAACAGTCAGTGCAGTTATGAGTATCTGACTGCTATTAAGCATTAGTATTCTCTCAGATGCAAGCAATAAAGCAACTATTAATGATGGATGTGATTATTAATAACTGATGATTAACAGAAATGAATCTAAAGAAATTTAAATTACTATGAACAATCTGGTTCAACATAAACTCTGGGCCAAACAGGTTTCTTTTGTTCAATAAATGTTTATTGCTTTTTTCAATTATTCTATTTACAAACAACATGGAATTTTCTTGGCCTCATGATACAAAGCAATACTGTAGTCTAGCAGTGTAGGCAACATCATGGGAACCAGAAAAGGCCAGGCCTTTTGCACCAGCCAACACTTTCCAGTTGAAATACTAATTTACACATATAGAACACTTATAAAATGCACTTGCATGTAAACACTGTAAAATCCTGCCATTTAAAACTCTATACCTCAAAGAACTCTAAGTACATAAAAAATAGAAGAAATTTCTAACTGATACCAATAAGGAATTTTAAAACTACAAATAGCTTTCTTTATTCAATTTCAAAGCTAATACTCTGCAAATACAATAAAATCTGAC
This sequence comes from Ondatra zibethicus, assembly GCA_004026605.1. Classification (NCBI taxonomy): domain Eukaryota; kingdom Metazoa; phylum Chordata; class Mammalia; order Rodentia; family Cricetidae; genus Ondatra; species Ondatra zibethicus. Next base: position 73,572 of record PVIU01002534.1, on the reverse strand, counting down.
ATTTCATATACATTCCTGCTTTATATTTTTATATTTTAAAAGAAGCCACCTGTAAATACTATTTTCTTTTGCAAAATAACAAAAAAGAACAAAAATTTAAAAAATTACAGTAAAACATAAAGTAGTTCTCAAGTGGAAAAGTTATCACTCCAAATGTCCTTGAGTAGCTCCTTCCTGAATCAGCCTGTCACAGTCTGCTTCACCAAACTTGGTCCACTTAACAGTAGTATGATTCTTAAGACTCATTCAACAGCTTAATTATTTCTACTCTATTCTGAGGTTTGACAGAACTTTCTGTACTGTTGCTGCCACTGTGACAAAGGCAGGAGAGATGTGAATGAAAAAATGCTCAGTGCAAAGTTAAGATTCTATGCCACTTCATAACTCAGACTTAGCAGGTGTAATGTTCACAGGGTTTAAATGCTCTCTATAATATTTACCTTTGTATGACAAAAATGTTTTCTATAGTTTATCAATTAGGACAGTTTATAAATACTACAAAAATACTGTATCTTCAATATAATCAAAACTTCCCTGAATTTCTTAAAAGGAAGTAGAATTTTATTTAAAATTTAAAAATAAAAATGTTGCTCTCCAAAATTGAATTTGTATAAGTAATGGTTTTTATCAAATCATTATGTGGACAGTTCCTGATGACGTTTGAGTGTGGAGTATTTAACAAAGCAAACCATCATATCCAGTGCATCTACAATACATCCTCTGCCATGTCCTGGCCTACTGCAGTACACACAGCTATGTCAACTGTGCAAAATCACTTACAGTTCATTACAACTATCGTCAGTTGGTCTTTAAGTTTCAAACCAATTTTAAAATAAGCATGGAGGTGGATTTGTTTTCAGTAAGCAACCACTCTAAATGCTCACAAATAGTTACATGGTTGTGTGTCCTTGGGCTGTGTCCTTGCATTAAATGAATGCCAATAATAATCTTCTCTTTGAAAGACTTTTTTTAATTAAAAAAATAGAGAGAACAGTAGTATCATAAAATAATGTAAGTCAAGGACTTCGGTCATCTCCCTTAGACCCAATGAGTAAGTGTTCCATCTGTTTCTAGGTAAAGAAAGGAGGAAGGGAGGGATGAAGGGAAGGAAAGGCATTTCGGTTTGCTGACATTGCATTTCAAATACAAATATAACTAATCAAAATAAACACAGCTACAGATGAGCCATGTATGGAATGTGTTGCCATTTTCTGAACACAGCAAGATCTTGGTCTACTATTTTCAGCTACCTGGAGGCTCTGGAGTACAAAGTGAAAAGGACTGTTGTGTTACCAAAATGACAGAAAGTCTCCTAAGAGGAAAGAAAAATCTAAAAAGAAAAATTACTTCAAAATCAAAACACTCTGTAAGAGAATTATTTTAGACTTTAACAGTATGATACAGCTTCAATTACTTATGATATTGCCCACACCTAAAGTGACCTTCCCCATCTAACTTCCTCCTCTTTAGGTGACTCTGATAGAATGGTCGATATGCTCACACTTGGCACAGTTGCATGGAGTATTATCATTATGGATGTTCCCCCAGAAAAGGATTTATTTTGTTTAACAAATAACCACCACAGAAAAATGTATACAGCAGCTAAAATTTTCAGGACTCTTTCAGCATATATGGATATTAAATAGATATCATTGGTGTCTTTGGAAAGGCATCTTATTTCTAACACACAAAACAACTGTGTCCAATTAGTTATGGTGGGTATTCAAGAGTAACCATGTCAAGTGGGCTAGGTCCTTTTCTACTTTGCTTGGGGCTCCAATCTTGCAATTAAAACAAAACAAAACAAAACCACCACACAAAAAAGTAAAAAACAATTCAATGTCAAAAAACCGAAACTACCATTTCTCGAATAAGAATAAATAATTTAAAAATGGGTCCAAGGGCATATATAGGGCACAAATTACAAATATGAAAGTGAGAATAATGAGGACTTGTTTTCCAGTCACAGGTTAGTCAAAAAAGGATATCCGAACAGCTGGATCTCACATACCACAGAACTTCAGGATAGTTTACCTTCAGGTATTATATTTTAGCAGCAAAAGACAAAAATCAAAGGATCCATTTTGGCAAGAAATAGATTAAGAGGGAACTCATTTTCTAATTCATTAAAAAGTATCATAGAAAGAAATTATTTTCACAGTCCTGACTGTTGATTTTAGCTAAATACTTGACATGTATACCCTCATATTTATACAGTGGCTCAATGTTTTATTATATAGAAAAATGAAAAATAAATCTTCAGTTTTCTCCAAAATTACACAGAAGCAAATTCTTTTACTTCTCTCATGAAAACATAATCTGTTCAATTCAGTTTGCAGTACCAACCCAAATATTCAGAATAATTAAAGGGTAAGTTTTAGCAATAATTATTACTAAAAATTGCTAAGGTAATATAAAAATTTAATAACTTCTCAAATTGACTAATTTATGTTTTAACTGGAATAAATCTTAGGACATGTAACAGAAGATTTAATAAATTAAAATATAAAGGGAAGGGGTGAAAACCCAAACCAAAAAAACAAACAAAAGAAAACCCAAAAAATCATAAACAAAACCACAAAAACCAACCTTAAGTCAATCAATTATTAAATTAATTTAGGGAAGGAAAAGAAATGTGTGCAGGTAAACAATTACATTTTTCCATCAGGTGTGGTGTTGCAAACTTTATGGACACCCAGCGCAATGCTTATAAACAATTGCAGAACTAAACTAACCTCGGTCTGCGGTCACAATCCTTTGGTAAGGATGGACACGCATATCGTGCCTTCGAACTTTAGTAGCCACCGCACCTAGTTAAATTGCAATTACCAAGACAAAGTTAGAAAACATACATAAGGGAAACATCGACAGCAGGTTTATCAAAATGGATCTCAAATGTTCACTTACTACAAAAAGCTTAAGAAACACGTTAAGGCACAGTAGTTTTAAAATTAACTGTAGTATGTCATGTATATATGCATCTATCAATATTGCATTCATTTCAAACAGGTTGGCCTTCCACCTACTTCATCCCTTCATGTACAGTCCCCAAGTCACAGTGTCTCACAAGCTCTATGAGATCCAGACGTAGCTGGGCTTTACTAGTCACATATTCACTGAAGTGCCTTTCTTGCAGCAGGACTACTTAAATAATGCCACATTTAATACTGACAAGTATTTGCTAACCTTAACTTTCAGAGTTTATTACTTAAAAAGGTTTAAAAAGCAACTCTTAAAGCCTACAGATTGTGGTTTTAAACTTGAGTCAATAAGTATGAACTGCAATGAATTAGGTGATTAGTAAAGCAAACAGTACAGTACACTTAGCAGTCAGTATACTACTATACACTCCTTTTATAAATTACCATTGCTTTGCAGTATAACAGACTAATCCAAATTAATAACATCATTTTACTTTATATCTATGTGCAAAAGTGCAAGTAAGTCACTGACTGCTAGGCTAAGCTTTTCCCCGGAGGCTGCTGAGACTAAGCATTGGTTAAATTCAGATCTGATGAGGGTTCAGTTAAGACCGTTCTTGAATTCTTAGCCTTTCGTTGGGAAAGCCATACCTAAAGATAAAAGGAAGGGAATTAAACATTAGTCATCAATGAAGATTTGATGCTAATACCAATCTCCTCACTACCACCAACACACATGTCTGCATCTGTTTTGAAGGGCACTGCTTATTTTAAAATAATGTTGAGACTGGATATATAAGCATGCATGTTATCTGTGTGCAAATTTACTGTAAATTGGGAATTTAAAATAATTTTTTCAGTTCTCCAGAGGGCCGATATCATAGTTTTACTGCTTAGGTGGCAAAGCAATAAACGACAATAATCATAAGGGTATTTTTATCACTCAGTACTTATTGTTAAGAACCTTGAAAATGCTAATTAGGTATCTGCATATTTTGCTCTTAATTTTCCTGGTTTAATACTCAAGTCTTCATAATTTTAGATGTCCCAACCAAACAAAACATGTTGCTTTACAATGAGAAATTTTACAGCAGTGCCTCTTGCTGTCTCTAAGCAGTAAACTGGTTGAGAATCTATTTTTCATTTTAGATATGCAGATTGCATAGAAATGTAATTCTATCTGGCAAAACTAGGGAGCTCTTGTACTAAGAGTCAGGAGCCCCAGACATGCAGAAAGCCAAGAGTAGTAACTCCTCAGGAACAGATGCTGTGAGTGCAGCAGAGAGGAGTGCTGGGGAAGGAGCATGCACAGGGCCACAGGACAGAGTATTAATAGAAAGGAAAACTTAAATAAGGTTACAGGTTACATGTTATTTTAAAAAAATGTTTCAAGAAATGTACAACAGAACACAGTCTCTCACTAACATTTCTGTGGTATAATTCTGACTTATTTTATACAATGATTCAGGCAGAAAACATTACAATAAAATGCATTTGTTTATAAAACAAAAGGCACGTAGGTGCATGCACACACACAGATAACATACAGAGCATTGTGGCTTTCTTTAAATGAACAATAAATTTTCAAGTTTAAATCTTTGTGTCCAAGTTCATTAAAGATTTTCCAATTAATATTAAGCTGGGGAAGCCCTTTAAAAGATCAAAGTTCTAAAAAATCAATAGCAAGCACGCAGCACCAAAGGTCACACACAATTCAAGAAAAAAAAGTTTGAAAATTCTGTCTGGTAAAACAGTGGGGTTGCACAGAAAGTTTTTTTTTTTCCACATTGACTGGTCGTGCTACAACAGCTGCTGTACTCTAGTCCTTCATCCAGCAAGTCAATGGGCTGAAATATCAGGCATGACTGGCATTTCAATCCACTCTATAAAAAAAAGGCATCAATAATGTCTTTTTCAAGAATATCGCTTTTTGATCATGTAAACCTGTGAGTTTATATGACTTTAATTTTTGCCTCTAAAATGACTGAATTTATTAAGTTGCTGTGTGGTCATCTAGTTCATAGTGACTATGGAAACTATAAAATACTGGTCATGTTAACCAGGACTTCAAAAGACAGAAGCTGAAAATCCTTCAAACTATAGCTATTAACTACATCCTTTAAGTGATCATAAATATTTAAATAATACACAACAGAAATTTAATATACACTCAATGAGCTTTAAAATTCAGCTAGCAAGTAAACCTCTGAGATAAAACAAATCTAATTTTGGGAGGTAGAGCTGATGAGGCCGTTAGGACAAAGTGGCAAAAATAGCCTAAAAGTCAAGAACTTCAATCAGCTAAGTAATAAAAGCATTGTCTAGTTGAGAATGTACACAGCAAGTATACCTAGTGATTCTGAGACACTACATTAATGTAAACCAAATTAAGGTATAGCTAGTTATTTAATGGGAAAACTCTTGTGAGGAACTAAAACAAACACAAATTTAGTTTTCAACCTTTTCTAATCAAAACTTACACTGCCTCTCTAGACTTCGATAGACATCATTTCAGAGTCTAGGGGGTGGAAGTGGGGCACCACAGTCAGGAATGCCCTAGCCATCTAGTAATGGACTCATACTTACCTAACACACCACTGGGTTCAATGGGGTACTCAAGGATTGATGTAGCTGGTGCCAACGTGTAGGGGTATTCATAGGGTGTGTAGATTAACCCAGCTTCAGGCCCCGGAGGGACTATTGCAGCAGTTGGGTGAGGAGTTCCGTTTGGCATGACAGCGGTCTGTATTTGTCTGATCAAAGGCATTATGGTAGGGCCAGCTGGCGTAGGTGTACGCAGAGCAGCTGGTGGGAGGACAGGCGCAGGCCCAGTGATGATCCTTGGAGCAGCCTGGGCAGTTGCTGCAAGAGAAAAGGCAAGGGCTGCTACAGTAAGCAAAGAAATTTAGAAAGAAGTACAGGGATAGCAGTATAAAACATGGGGAAATGAGAGGGAAGTCGGAAAAAGAAAAGAAAAAGCAGGAAAGAAGAAAAATAAAAGGAAACCATTAGTACATGCATTGATCACACAAAAATGCCAAAGCACACCAATCAAATGCAATCAGCTTTCCCTTTACAACATGATTGAAAATAATGCAAAAATTAAAAACCCAGTGTAAAAAATTGACCAATACCGTTAAAATGTTATACTGTTCATTTATTTGGTGATATATTCAGTATAAAACATTGTTAAAAGTGCACGCAAAAAAAAAAAACACCCAAAAACAACAAAAAACATTCAAATTAAAAGGTGCAATTAAAAAATTATAATTGAAGTTCACAGAAACAGATATGGTTTATTTCCAAAGAGCAGCACTGGCTTCAAGCTTAAGGGAAACTCCCTGGGTTAAGTCAGGTAAGTAAGCACTAAGTGTATACGTTTCCAGTATGTCAGGAATTATTGCACAAGAAAAAGAATCCAGAAATCAGTCCTATCACTAAATTCATGCCTATTAAGAGTAAATTAAAGGCAACCATTTAAAGTAACTGTTAAACTCACAGGGTTGCCTACCTTTGGGAATTTTGACTATGCCTTCAAACTTCAATTTCTTAATATTAATAATGCTCTGAATATGATATGTTCATATAAACTTTATGTTGTCTCAAAGCATACATTTTATAAAACACAATTCTTTCAGACAGCTTTTAAAATTATGCCATAATCCATGGAAGGGAGAACACTGGCTGAAAACCATCTCACCCGCTGACCTCTGTGAACTCAAATAGGAACTTAAGTAGCAAAAACAACAACACACACACACACCAAAAAAAAACCCCAAACATGAGTGCAAACATGCAAGCAAGGGGAAAGACTTCAATAGCAGAGCCATTTCATTTAGACACTTAAAATAAGCTCTTTTTTAAAAAAACTTTCAAAATTGTCTTTTGCATAATATAACAAGTTTAAAGTCTTAATCGGATAGTTAACACAACAAGACGCTTTCTGAACCCCTTCATCAGAAGAGTAAATTTACAATCCCAAACTTGATATGCTGGCATAAAATAAAATTAAGCAGGCCATCGTTTACAGAAGCATTAAAAAAAAATGGGGCTCTTGGTTGTATTGTAAATGTTATTGTTACTTCAACTGGCTTTATGCTGTGGTACCAAAAGGAAACGGGCTTGTAGACAAGCAGGTGTAATCCTGCCCAGGCTCATTCTTACGTGATTTAATGTTGGCGTCTCTGTAGGTGCCATTCAAAATCGCAAGCTCCATTAGCTGCATCTTCTTCAGGCTGTCTTCACCTTCGGCCTACATATGAGAAATAAGAGCAAAAAGTATGAGACTGCATATACATATATTACAACTAAAAACTACATACCAAGTGACTCAGAACAAAAAATGTGAACTAAAAATAACCGCTCAATTTTCAAATGCTTATTTCTGCTCCTTACGCCACTGTTCTTGGTTTCTGTCAATGCACCTAGCAAGTGCTATCAATTCTATCTTTGGCCCTCTATATTTAGGATAATCATAAAATTTGCTACCTACATAGGATATATATACAAGGGAAAAGGGAACTAAACTAACTACACTACATAGGCAGAAACCAGGAAGGCTACATTGTTTACCATGGCTTTACCCCTGTTTCATTAATCAATACTACTCTTGAAAAGTCATTACTGTTATACTACCCAAACTACTGAATTCAGCTGTCAGTGGTGCCTGTCATTTAATACATACACAATCTAAACACCAAAACTAGATCCAAGGGCCAGATAAACTTCCCCAAACACAGTTTCTACCTTAATGTTTCACAGCATTCTCTTGTCTTAAACCCTACTATATGAAAAAAGATTTTAAACCTTTCTAAAACTACCACCTCAATGTGTACTTGCTCTTTTGCACAGATATTATACAGCAATAGACCAGACTCTGTTAATGTCTTAGTGTTTATTCCCATTTGCCTATCTGCAAATGCTGTTTACATGTTCCTGTATGCTTCCCTTTCCAAACCCTATTTAGTCACACAACTCCAAGAAAAACGCTATCTTCTTCAGGAGTCACCCCTACTATCAATGACTGCAGTATTCAATTACAGCTTGTTGAATGTCACCACTTCTAAAGTAAGTGCCATTAGAATAGTCTTGATTTTGTTATTTATCACTACCTGATCCCTGTGTACTGACCCCAAAGTATTTGCTGGAACTAATTTTTGTTTGTTTATTGTTTGTTTAGAGACAGGATCTCACTAGCTGTCCTAGAACTCACAGGCTGGCCTCAAACTCATGGAGTTCCTCCTGCTTTACTCTCAAGTGTTGGATTAAAGGCTAAAATGTAGTTATTGATTGGTATGAGAAACCTAGCTTTTCTGAGAAAGCTCACGTGTGAGTTCTACAGGACACGTTTTAAGTAGCAAAGCAGAAAAGAAGCGGTAGAAAAAGGACTAGGAAGTTTGTTCTTTAAAGATTATGGCATCAAATGTCCCCCCACTTTAGTGCAAGTCCATTTGAAACATGGGAGTGTAGCACGAGTTCTAATTGGTCTTAATAATAAAAACCCGGAGTCAGATATCTGGGGGTGAAAGCTGAAAGATCAGAGAAGTGGAAGCCAGTCACTAGTTCTTACCTCTACGAAATTCTCATACGGAATGGGTTTTCTGTCTCTACAAATCCTTAGACTGAATGCTATCTCTACAAAACCTCAGAATGAATCCTTAGCTCCTGTCTTCTCCTGCCTTATATTCCACTCTTCACCCAGCAACATCACATCCTGCCTCCACCTCCCTACTGCTGGGATTAAAGGTATGAACCATCACTGCAAGGCTCTGTTTCCTTTTAGATTGATTGGATCTTGTGTAGCCCGGGGGGGGGCCTTGAACTCACAGAGATCCGCCTGCCTTCTCCCAAGTGCTGGGATTAAAGTTGTGCGTCACCATTGCCTGGCCTCTCTATAATTATAACTAGTGTGGCTAGCTTCTCACTCTGATCTTCAGGCAAGTTTTATCTGTTATAGCACAAACAAAAAATATCACCACATGGGAGGGGTATTACTAAGACATACGCAAGCTTCTCAGTCTTCTATTTCTATTACGATTGAAATGAGATCTTTAGAATAGGGATTGATTTATATATTATAATTTGTAGTAAATAGAATTGCTGAGTATTTAATAAATCACACAGACTTAAAGAATTAAAAAATTAAAGAAGTGAAACTATGAGGAAGATAACATTTGATGTGCCACTGATAACTGTAAAAGTCTCCTTTGCAGTAAAGGAAGAAGATATTTGCATATTTGTTGGATTATTATTCCTTGATCTTCATCAGTGTGTATAAAGATGAATAAAATAATTGACTTATTTGATTAAATATAAAATACATGAACTACTATTGGAAAGAAGTACATATCTAATATGATCAAAGTTCCTAAATCTGTTCATTAAAAATATTAATACTGCAGATTAAAATTTATCAACAGTTGGTTCAAATTTAATCTATGTAATAAGAAAATATGAAAACTTTAAAAAGGAAAACAAAAGAAACAACAGAACTATTTTCAGTCATAATGAAAAAGATGTTCAAGTATGAAAATATTAACGAGGGGGAAATTTATTCTTCATCAAAAACATAAAAGAAGAAATGGTCTGTAAGAGACCATGTGCTTACAAACACGCTTGAATAGGACTGCTTATTATTATTATTTATTAAGACGTGATCCACATCAACTGTGGCAATAACGCCAGAGAGGAAGATGGTAGAAGAAATGCATGTGTTCCTATCCGTGTATGTACATACACGTGGCCATGTCATTTGTAGGTCCCAGAATACTAAAAACTGGGCAGAAATCACTGAAGTGGATAAGGAGCAAAACCTAAAGAAGCAGAGCTGCCCACATAGTGATGGTATAACATCTTACAGTGTGACCACTGTGGAAGGCTGAATTAATTAATATGCCTTGACCCCCTCCAAATATGTGGCAGACTTAGCATCTAAAAACAAATTGTCACATTCCAGAAAGAACTGTATTATTTTCATATCCTTACCACCTGTCACACTCTTTATTCAACGAGAGCTGGATACTGGGTTTATTGCCTCGCTAGACAACAATCATTACAGAATTATTTTCATGTGAAAGTGGTTGTTTCGATTTTATGGCCCCATTTTTGACAGAAATTTAGTATATTTACTTGCGTAAACTTTTTCAAACATAAGTTCAGATAAGGAAACTTGCTGGTAAGTTCATGCTATGATGTAAAGGCTCCTACTTAGTCCTTACTTCTTAGACGTCTCTCACAGACCACGACTGTCTTTGAGAACTCAAGTTAGAGGCCTCGATAGTAGTTTTAAGTCAGCTTATTTATGTCAGGTACGATAATTACTTGGGGGTGGCAGAAACAAGACTGCTCCTAAGAACCTGTATGAGGTCAAAGTTCGCACTCCACACTGTTTATTTTGTCACCTTCTATTCACCACCTGATCACGCTAAAGTGAGGCATAGTTTACAGGCAACAACATCCCAGTGTGTCCAGTGACCCACTTGGCCAGTTTTGATGAAGACAGAGCATGTCCACCAGCTTCTCCTTGTGTTTAAGCACCAACATTAATGTGGCTTTCCTCCTATCTCAGCTCAGTTTTTCAATTCCAGAACTTAAGAGAATACTACCACACGCAATTACAGTGTGCTTATGAATACTCATCCACGTTGTTTGTAGCAGCAGATTGTTTTAATGGCCCAATGGTGTTTTGAATAAAATTCATTTTCTTGCTATAGATTTTTGCTTGTTTCTAGTTTGAGAATACATTATGAAAATTCTCACACAGGCATTGTTGTGAATCTAAATTTTGACTTATTTTGGATAAATATATAGAAGTGGTATTGCTGAGTCATAGGATAGATTAATTCCATGGGAAAAATAAATGAATATCAGAATACTATAAACAGCACAATTAGCTTTAAAGTATGAAAGTTCAAAAATATATACTTGCTTAGAACTCGTGACATCAGAAGAGTCTTGAGATTACAGAGATTTTTAGATTTGCAAAAAGATAGTATACCACAGATAACATAGTATCTCTACTGGTGTCTGGGAAAAATCTCTTACAACAATCCGACCTATGACAAAATATATATACAGGGTGGAATAAACAGGTGTAAACATAATTTTCTTAACTTTTTGAAATTGTGGATGGCAGACCGATGGACATACATAAATATATATTTAAACGTATGCATATGTTACAATGAGATATGTCATCAGCTTTAACAAGCAATATCAAACCAACAAACAGGTCAAATACCATTAGACTGAAAGGGTTTTAACATACAGTACAAAAGTTTAAGTGCTGTTTATTTTATTAGAATGAGATATAAAATCTTCATCATCTAAGTACCATGCTTCACAATAAAGTTATAGTATGAGCACACATTATCACCAAGACTCAGATAAATGAATTTTTCTATAAGGTCATAATACAGAACAAACTCCTAAACATAGCACATAAGCCAAAGTCCTTAGGCTTTACCCATCTCATCAATACACTGGTACTACCCACATTCAGCACTACCACAATACCTTTTATGTGGAACTGCCTTCTGAATTCATCAATGAAAAACTCATGTTTACTTGTTAATATTGATTAAAGTGGAGCTACAGGCGGTAAGATGGCTTGAGAGGTAAGGGTACTTGCTGCCAAGCCTGCTAACATGAGTTCAACTTAAGGATCCACATGGTAGGAGAACTGATTCCTGCAGCCTCGTTCCCAAGTTCTATTCAAACAAAATCAAATTTGAAGCCCCTTAGAACAGACTATAATGTTTTTCAGTCTCAGAATTGAACAGGCTCCTGTTTAGAAGCATCTCACAGCTATCATCTTTCAGCAGCCTTCATACTGTACTACTTTTCTAAAGTGCAGGCTCATCTGATGGCTCTCACAATCATATTACTTTCAGAAACCTATGCTGTTTACTTAAGAGAGCGTCAGTGATACACAGTCACATGTTGTCATGCCTTTTTCTGTAACTGGTAAGCATTTCCAAACAACTCTGCCCCATACCACCCTCTCTCTGTGTGTGTGTGTGTGTGTGTGTGTGTGTTAGAGAGAGAGAGAGAGAGAGAGAGAGAGGGAGAGAGAGAGAGAGAGACAGACAGACAGACAGAGACAGAGGGAGAAAAAAGAGGATGATGGTAGGGAGCTAAGTTTGGGAATGTGAGGTCAGTGTGGGCTATTGAGGAGGTTTGGGGGAAGAGATTCTGAAAATAAAAGATGAACAAATTAAATGCGTAAAGAAAGAAACCACATAAGTTTTTTTCAATTTCAATTTTTATATTAAAATATAATTACATAATCCTTACCTCCACTCAGTCTCAAACTCATGGCTTCTTTTTAAGTTACAAGGGATTTTAATCACAACATTTTCATTTGCTCTGTCTGCTATGCCTACTCCTTTAAGTTACAAGAGGCCAAACAGTAACACATCAGAGGCTTCATTCTCAGCTCTGCATAAAACTTTCTCCAACTCTAAAATCTAATAATAGTAAAACCTCTTATGCTTCAACTTCTAGCCCCAGGGTTATAGCTGCTTCCAAATCTGTATCACATTATACCTAGCTCCATTCTCCTCCACTTCTCAAGAGCTCTCTAACTAATTTCTTTCTAAGTTCTCTGTTGAAATAATACCTACTACAGTTTTTGCTCTCCCCCTCTCTCCCACTCCCCCAAAGACAGGGTTTTTTTCATGGCTCCTTCACTGTTAGGAATGCTCAGTAAGCACCTACTATGACGCAGTTTCTATGCTAAATCTCACATCAAAGAAGGAAGGTCACAGATGAAGCATCAAAGAACCTCCCAACATTCTGATTAAATTCCAATAGTGAAAAGCTGAACCAACGGCTGAAGTGCATGTGTGCATGTGGACCTTGTTTATCTTTCAAAAAGTCCTTAGTTCTATGTAAGTTAGACTGCTGTTTCACTAACAAAATCATGAGTCAAAGTATTTGGGGAGAGGCTAGCACATTACTGTAGCTTGACTATGTGGTAAAACCAGACAAGACTGGGCTTTCTATACAATACTACTTCATTCATTCATTCATTTGGTTTTTCAAGACAGGGTTTCTCTGTGTAGCTTTGGAGCCTGTCCTGGAACTACCTCTTGTAGATCAGGCTGGCCTCGAACTCACAGAGATCCACCTGCCTCTGCCTCCCAAGTGCTGGGATCAAAGTACCACCACTGCCCAGCTGTACTGTAGTTCTTGTTCCAGACTATTGAGACTTTCCTTGGTTAGGAAAAAAAAAAACATCCAATTAAACATTTCTTCATACAAAGAACCTTAGTTATTTATTGTTTACTTGGGGGCTTCACCCTACCCCCTGGCATCCATTTTTGGAATGCTGGGCAGAAAACTCCATTCCAAGCTCACCCCCCTGGGAGTTGCCTCAGTCTAAACTCCACCTCTGAGAAAACCCGCCAAACAGTGACCCCTCCCCGGGGAAAGTCAAATCCACTCCCACAGGCTATTTAAACTGCCCCCCAGAGAATGAACACATGGTCTCCCTGTTCCTCGTGGTCTCCCCTTTTCCCTCTTTACTTCTTCATGTTTTCCCAGGGCCACTTGGGAGTACTGTCATCCATTAAACCTGGATATCTTTTAATTTGGTCTGACTGGGATTATTTTTGTCGGCAGAGAGGTTTGTCATTTAAGAAAAATACTTAACATGTATGTTTTACAGAGAACTGAACGTTTCTTCATTTCATCTTAATAACTCATGCAGCACACAGCACCAATATTAGTTCTCCACTGACTGCATTATTTTACAGTAAAATTAGAAGAAAATGTAATACTGTCTTAATAAAGCATCTACTTTGCTCATGTAGCCAACAAAAGCTAGTTTAGTCACAGCTGAAGGATGAAACAAATTTAGAATGAAAACAAAACATTGCTCTATGGATTTCATTTTATGAAATTAAAAATGTCCCCTTTTATTTGTTATTATTGTTGTTGTTATTAGTAGTAGTAGCAGCAGCAGTAGTAGTTTGTTTTTGTTGACATACAGTCTCCAAACTAGCCTCAAACTCACAGAAATCTCTGGTTCCCAAGTAATGGGATTAAATGTGTACACCACCACACTTGGCTATTCCTCAAATTCTTAAGTGGGAAACTACACAGCAATGTAAAAAGTCCATCTTGATAAAAACATTAAACAAATTGGTGAAACATTTAGGTTAGCTGCTAGAACAAAGGTCAAGTCTTCAACTCAAATTCAGGAGTTTGAGCAAAGTCAGCTGTAAGCAAAATGTCTGCAGCTCTAGAATCACCATGCTTTAAAGAGGAAGATTACATGAGGTCATTTTGAATTTGGTTTACAATTTCACACATTGTAGCTATGTCTAGTGTGTATTCTTAGACTTTATAACATTAAAAATTGCAACATCAATTAACATGACATCAAATAAACCTATGAACTTAGTAACATACAATTATTAGCAAAACACAAATAGAAAAGGGAAAAGAGAACGTTAAGTACTAAAACGCATGTCAAGAACTCAAAGAGAACTGGCCCAATGGATAAAGGTGCTTGCCGCCATGCATGATGACCTAAATTCTATCCCCAGGAACCACAAAGTCAAAAGAGACAACCAACTCCTGCAAGTTCACCTCTGACCTATAAAGCTATGTATGCAAATAAATATAAAAAGAAGAAAAGAACTCAAATACTATTATAGCAAAAGGCCGATGCAACTTATAAGCCACAGATGACAGTGGCATGGCCTCAAGGTCTAGAGAATGTTTAAATTACATAAGGGTCCACACAGATACCAGGAGGCCAAGCATACCAAGGAATCCCCTGTGGCACTTGAAATCACTAAGGGAGGTAGATTCTCTCTCAGTTTTACAAAAGCAATTCCCCTTTCGGCTCCATGTCCAGCTAGAATGACCATAATTCTATTTAGGAGAACATAATCAGGGTCTTAAAAACATTTTTTTTTAAACTTACAAATGGACCTACACTTGGACCTAACAGACTAAAGTATTCCCATTCCAAATCTAGAAGAATTTATATTATATTTAAAAAATATATTGATTACTCTATAAAAATTGAATAGTTTTATTACAATCTAGATTTTGTGTATTTTCTATTAATAGTTGTCATACAATTTTATTTAATTTCAAATATTGATCTAATTAATTTTTAATTCTTCAACCAAGGCTAGCCTTTAACTCAGAAAAAAACCTACCTGTTAGTATACCACAATGCTGGGATTAAAGGTGTATCCGGCCATACCTAGTTTTGTAACTATATGAAATATATTATTGGACATTTTTCACACTATAGTCTTTGAAACTTGAAAAAAACTGTAAAAACATCATTACGGAACAATACTTTCAAGTATAACTTTAACAGATCAAATCAGGTTTGGGGGGAACTCATGGGGAAAGAGAAGGTGAAGGAAAAGAAAATTAATACAACTGGTAATTAAGAAAAACTGATGACAGGGACTTTCCAAAAGACAATGCAGGATCACAAGGCAATTCTAGACTGGTGTTGAGTAGAAGTGTGTCACTGGAACGTGACTGTGTGTGTCACAGCTCTAGCTTCAAGTGAGCTGTGACAAAAGAAAAGATGTGGCCACGTGAAAGGAGAATGAGAACCAATGGCACACTAGCTGGGAAAGAATGGGAACGAGGGAATCTCAGATGTGAACAAAGGTGGATGATTTTAGGCAAAATTGTCGCTCATATAGAAAACAAGAGCAAAATCACTGTATATAAAAGACAGGGAAGAATTTTAGAAATATTATGTTTAAGATGTCTTCATGGTGGCCAGACAGAGACGATATATATATATGTTATTCTGAAACTTCAGATTAGCCATGACAGTAGCTGGAAATACAGTGGATGTGATTACCCAGGAGAACAGAATGGAAAGAGATCTGACTCAATGAAAGTGTAACATTTCTCTATAGTGGACACCATGTGACCAAACAAGGAATTAGGAAATTCAATTACTTTTTTTTTTTTTTTTTGCGTTTTCTCACTTGTATTAGTAAATAAGAGTATTTGTTATAAAGTATAGTATTAAACTCTAGCCTGGTAAATAAAAGTTTCTTAATAGATATTTATGAAGAGAGCTAGTTTTGGCAGTCATTTAATGTTGCTTTTAATCTTATGTACATACACATGTTGCAATTCCACAAATGATAAGTGTAGCAATCAATTTTAAAATAGAGAATATCATCATCCATCTCACCGAATTTCTAAGGCACTAGTTTTGAAAAGTGAGCTAATTTGAAAATCTGCTAGCTGGCTTAGATATTATAAACTAAGGTTATCAAAATAAAGCTAATGATGTCAGCTTGAAGGCATAACTAAAAACAAGTTGACACATTCACCTTATAAAATGTTTCCTGTCTCTACAAAGGCATAATAAAATAAAAATAACCATCTTCATAATTCATTAATATGGTTTCAAAATTAGTGAATGAGATAATCAGAAAGTCACTTTGGAATTAAACGTAAATTTCAATTATCACAACTATATTAGAAAATAATGTTGAAATAAGAGCCACTAAATAAGCTAATCTGAACAATCCAAATTACAATGCTTATCTGAACATTAATATATATGAAAATGCTAAAAAGTATCACATTAAAAATTTGAGATGTTACAAAAAGTTAAATAAGCATTAAGATGTACAGAATTTTGACAGACGTTTGATTTTCCTGCTTTGGTCAGTTCGGTATCAAGTGTGTTAACAGTGTATGGTCCATAAATGCTCTGCCTATATACAAAGAACATGAAGCTACTTACCAACCATCAGAAAAGCACGCAAAGAAATTAAAGGTACGTATAAAAACAACTGAACTAAAGGAGATATACTAAGAAATTATTTTTCTATTAACTACATTTTAAGTAATTTTTAGGAAAAAAACAGTATGTATACCATATACTTAATATGGAAGTATAAAAGAACTAAAATGTATAAGCCTAGTCAATGAGGTGCTTACTTAAATATAGGATATAAATATTACTTAGGTAATAATTTCAATCAAGTATGAAGTCCTATATAGTAAATTTAACACACATTGTATATAATTCACCAAATTTTTTTCTTAAGCCATTTTTTTTTCTATTTGTTAACAGTTCCAATCTGAAGTTATGAGCTATCTAACCTGTTTGTCATTCTGAATATGTGCTGAGATGAGGTGTTCTTCAATGACTCTTTACAGGAATGGCAAAGATGCCACTTGTCTAGGCTCTTTGTGAGAGCTGTTCAGTATTACCATAGACAAGACATTTCAACACCACAGTGCTTCATCAGTGAGGAAAGGTGCTCCACTGATTTTTAAGAAGCCTGAGTCTGACAGCATTACAGCCAGGACAGACAGTGACTGGATCATCAGCAGCTGATGGCATTAAGAGAACGATGTCTAACTCTGATTAAAGTCTTAGAATATAAAGTATATCGCACTTCTCACCCCTTTTGTATGGACTGCTAATCAGAAGTGGAACTCCTAATCACCTAGTTGGAACAAATGTTCTTACCTTGATGTAGAAGACAACTAAAACAGAAGTGTTATCAAAAGATAACTGATACAGAACTGAATTAAATTTTAGTTTAGGAGTCAAAAAATGAACCTCAAGAAAACCAGCCAGTACTGTTCAATTCCTATAGGTTCTTTTCTGTCTTGAAATGGTTCCAGAAACAGCACAAAGCAGAGGGCCTTACACACAGCACAAGTAGCCTTATGTCAACTGGAATCTAAGGTACTTGATAGAAACAGTAAGGGTTTCTATGGCTTTTCCTTTACACTGATGGGCCCTTAGGAACTCACCTGCCATTGAGTCAAGTTTCACCAATGATTCAAATCCAGTATCAAGAGTACAAGATGCTACTCAGATGATGCTGATGTGAAACTGAACAGCATACACTAAAGACTAATGACTAAACAAAAAGACATGTATTTCACTTTAAAAATATTTTACTTTGCCATTTGCTAATTAAATAACTGTTATTTTCCTAACATGACTGCATCACCTTGGTAATAAATTTTGAAAAATGGAACAATTATTTTCAGCCAAATTATAATTATCGGAATGAAACAGCAGCCTAGTGACTTAAAAAGTGTTGGCAGTCTTCACAAAATATCTTATCTATTTTATGGATCAATTATACAGTTCTCAGGCATTTAGGGGGTCATTTTTCATACACAAAGTTATATTAAAATACAATTCTTTGGAGACACGGGAAATTTAAAGTTTGTTCTGAGAACACGTACATGAAACCTGAATAACACCATTTATCACAGCTTGAAAACCACATTTGATTCAAAAACTGCTTTTAAATTTTTTTATTCCACCCTTTGGGTCTAATAGGTATAAAAATATATTATTTACTATACACACTGTATGAAATTAAAATACTGTCTTATTGTTTATAAAAAGCAAAGTATTCTTCATACAATACTCTGCAGTGCTAACACAGGAGGAAAACATGTAAGAGCTGTCACACTTTCCTCTAGAGGTCTGGAACAAACCGCCCTTCCTTAAATATGCCTATCATCCATTTGTTTGGGGGTGATGGTAGGGGCACAAACCCTAATAAACTGGCCCTCATGGGAGCAGAAATCAACTCATTCTCATCAAGGATTTATGAGGCCGTTGGCCTCTACAAAAACCTTGTCTATAGGAGGAGGACTGGCTTCTTTTTTCCAAACCTGTAATTTATGAGTTTATTCAAACCCACCAAATTGCTTTAAGTAAATGCCTCTCACATCTGAAAATTCCCATGGCAACTCATTTAGCTTGGCAGACAAGCAGACCCACATGCAGTCCTTTCATCCTCAGCTAAGCCATCACAATGGTGATTCTGCTCTGACACTCTGAAGGGACTAATTGCAGCACTTGGAGCCCATTCAGATGAAAATGGCAGTGAGAACACTCTTCACAAGCCCTCACTGTGGCTCCATCAGAAACCACATGCATTTTGGTTAGATGTCTTAAACATCTTTTAATTTCTATCTTTTTCTCAATAAAACAAAGCCAAAATGACATACATTTCAGTTAGTAGTACTTGGTCAAGAAGTTAAATTAACCAGATCATTAACAATTTGGTTTTAAAAGATTTTAAGAAGAAACAATTTCAGAGTCAAGATGCCTCTTACTATCATTCATTATTACCTTTGAACTTATTTCCAGGCTATAATTAAAATTGTACTATGAATCAAATTCATAGGCCACCAAGCAATGGAGAGCCCCTGAGAAACATGAAAACAAACTTTAGAATAGATACTGTACAATATTCTTTTCTCTTATTTTTTCTCAATTGCAATGACAGTGATAACTGGTTTTTTTTGTTGTTGTTGTTGTTTGTTTGGGTTTTTTTTTGGTTTTTCGAGTCAGAATTTCTCTGTAGCTTTGGAGCCTATCCTGGAACTAGCTCTTGTAGACCAGGCTGGCCTCAAACTCACAGAGATCCGCCTGCCTCTGCCTCCTGAGTGCTGGGATTTAAAGGAGTGTGCCACCACCACCCAGCTGATAATTGGTATTTCTTGAAAGCAAATTAAAACGATTTGTTGTGATAAATATTTTCAAATTTCATAATATTTCTTGATTACTCATCAGAACTTTAAATTTCAAATTCCTTAAATGGAATTTGTTGTAAGGTATTACAGCCAATTATTTAATTAACATTAATTTAGATCCCCATGCATGCTAAAGCTTCCAAAAAAAATAAACTGTATATTAAAAACTCATTCCTATGTAAGTTCAAAGTACCACTGAGTAAACATGAAAACAGGAGTAGAATTTTACCATAAAGCCATACAGCCCACTGATAAACACTTCAGAAACTGTCTGATGGTAATGGCATCTGGTATGTCAGTCTGTTAAAATTACCAGTGTAAATTTCTGTTGTCTCATTAATCTCTCTAGTGAAAAGTTAGCACCGCTCAGTTCAACACTCCAGTTTAGTGCTGGCATCTCACAGAAACTGTTTTCTTTTAGAAAGATAGCCAAGTGCAATGAGATCAAGAGATGAAGGCATGTATCCTTTATCTCCTTTCTCAGTCTCCACCTCAGCAACAATACCCTGTTTTCTTCATCTGATATTATTTTTTAATCCTTTCTGAAATTATGATATGTGTGTAAAAATGTTTATTGTTGCTTCTTTTTTTCTTTTTAAAAATTACATTTAGAGTAGGCACACTACGTAATAGGTTGTTTCATTAGGGCATTTTTACATTTTGTGGATCAAGAAGAGAATTACTTCATTTTATTTATAGTGCCTCCCATTATCAGGAACTGAATTCACAACTGGCTTCACAGATGCTACACTGAGGTAGCCAATCCTTCTAACCCGTAAGAACAGGAGGGGTGAAGAGGGACACATGTCTCTCATTCACACCTAGCTAAAATAATGACTCTCACAATGTCCCTCATAGGTTTGTATGGCATTCAGGCCACACTGCCTGATACTGTCTGTAGAAAACTGATGCATGAAAATAACTGGTGCTTGAGGTAGGAGAGAATAAAGGTCAAGACTAAATAACAGGAGGAAAGTTGCTACCATGCCAACAAAACAACCCTTTCATACAGGTTTTGAGAGAGATGCACGCATGTGTGCACCGAGTTCACTTGCCCTTTCCGTACCATGGAGGAGAATCTTTACAAATGAAAAGACTGTAACATTTGTAACCACTTTCATTGAAATGAGATTTATAAACCATAGACCCAACCTACTGCAGAATATACATTCATACACAAGTATGTTTAAGTAAATACGAGATGTACATCAAAACAGACCATATTACTAAATTATAAATAAATTATAACCAGGGCTGAGAATTCAGTTCAGTGGTAGAGTTCCTGACTAACCTCTGTGTGAGGCATGGAATCCAAGTCCCAGATCCACCTAACAAATTAAATAGGTAAATAATATAAAGAAAAGGTGTTATAATCAGATTTAAAAAGACAAAAACAGATAAAATGTATTCACCAAGAATAAGACTAAGTTAAAAACAAGCAATAGGGCTGGAGAGATGGCTCAGAGGTTAAGAGCACCAGCTGTTCTTCCAGAGGTCCTGAGTTCAATTCCCAGCAACCACATGGTGATTCACAACCATCTATAATAAGATCTGGTGCCTCTTCTGGTGTGTATATGTTAACAGAACATTGTATGCATAATAAATAAATCTTTTTTAAAAAGCAATAATAAACAAAGAAAAGCTCTAAAATATACAAAAGAAATTAGAAAATACTTTGAACTGAATAGTTAAAACTTTATAGCATAACCCTATTTGTGGGATACAGCTAAAATTGATATTCATAAAAGAAAGGTCTCTGATCACTGTCTTTACCTTTAAAATGCCCAAATAAAGCAGAAGCAGAGATCAGTAAAACAGAAAAGAGGGAAAATAGCAAAAGTCAAAACTTGGAAGTTAGAAGATTAATGAATTTGATCAAGAAAAATAAAATCACGAATTATTAGCATCATGATGAAAAAGAGCACTATTACAGATCCCTACATACTAACAAAAGGAATTATAAATGAACAAGCTCATGATAAAAATTTTGACCATTAGGAAGTTAGAAAAACAACAAAAAAATTCTGGGTATCAAAAAGGCTTATTACAAGTAGAAAAAAGGACTTGTCTCACATAACTCAAACCTAAAATATAATAAACTTTGAGAAAGTATTCAGTAAAAGACAGGAAGCTGGGTTGATTTAAATACACACAAAACCACCTGTTTTAAATCTATTACACTTGATACAGAATTAGAAAAAGTTCTAATCTGTTTTCTATCACTGTGATAAGACAATGACCAAAACAAACTTGAGGAGGAAAGAGTTAACTTGGCTTACAGGTCAGTCCATCACCAGGTGAAGCCAATGCAGGAACACCAGGCAGAAACAGAGACAATGATCACAGTTGAATGCTGCTTATGGCCTGCTCAGGTACATGCCTAATACCACCACTTGCCTACAACAATTACAATTATTAAGTACCACCCAGACAGACGCACAGGCCAATCTGATGGAGGCGATTCCTCAACTGAGGTTCCCTCTTCTCAGATGATGACATACACTGTTAGAAGAGAGGAGGAGCAGGCGGGCCGCAGTCCCATCCAGCCCGGCTCCTGTCCGGCGCCAATCAGTAGTAATGAGGCGCGTGGGCTGCTTGTCGTCCCAGCCACCCTTGACTGTGTCCCGCCACCCTGCTCCCGGTGCCTGGGCTAGTTTATACCCGAAATAATTACACAGAAACTGTATTCATTTAAATACTGCCTGGTCCATTATCTCCAGCCCCTTTTGGGCTAGCTATCACATATTAATTTCACCCATCTCCATTAATGTGTATTGCCACTTGACTGTGGCTTACGGGCATGAGTCTAACCAGCGTCCATCTTGGGGAGGAAAACCATGGCGTCTGCCTGTCTGTCCTTCTTCCCAGAATTCTGTTCTGTCTACTCTGCCCACCTAAGGGCTGCCCTATCAAAAGGCCAAGGCAGTCAGTCTTCTTTATTCAACCAAAGAAAGCAACAGAAATACAGAAGGACCTCCTACACCAATACACCATTAATATGCAGCCTTTCTGTGAGATTAAATATGACAACGAATCACAAACAGCTCAGAGCTCTGTAGACTGTAAACAGATGAGTGCTGTGCTAAGATCTTAATATTTGACCTAAAGTGTAAATTTGGTGACATGCCAATTTATTTTAAAAGAGGACCAAGTTTTCTAGTTTTAAGAACATAGTTCAACACTGTGGTGGCGCATGCCTTTAATCCTAGCACTTGGGAGGCAGAGGCAGGCAGATCTCTGTGAGTTCGAGGCCAGCCTGGTCTACAATAGCTAGTTACAGGACAGGCTCCAAAGCTACAGAGAAACCCTGCCACAAAAAACCAAAAGAAGTCTTCTCTATTCAAAATTTACATAAATACATACATGTGTATTTAATTTATTTAAATACCATTTGTAATTACTAAAGAATTTATAAGGTCTTTATGAAATTTCTGTGTAGTTATGAATAAATTTAAATAAACAATTTGTAGAAAACTAAAATTATAATAAAATATCATCCTGCCCAGAGCCTACTAGCCAGAAAATACAAAATATTGTGCCTTCGACACCTTGCAAAAGTTATAACTATTAAAAAAAAAAATCAAGAAAATTAGTTTTTCCAATTGTGTAAAAAAATGTTACAAAAATCCAGATACAAATATTAAACGATACTAATGTTCTTTTTTAAAAAAAATATTTATTTATTATGCATACAATATTCTATCTGTGTATATGCCTGCAGGACAGAAGAGGGCACCAGACCTCATTACAGATGGCTGTGAGCCACCATGTGGTTGCTGGGAATTGAACTCAGGACCTTTGGAAGAGCAGGCAGTGCTCTTAACCTCTGAGCCATCTCTCCAGCCCGATACTAATGTTCTTATATAATACACTTAAGGCTACCACTGTATCAAACTCTAGCACAAGGCACTGTTCCTTTCTATATAAGCTCTGTTTAAGGTATATTCATATAGTAAGATCTTTTATGAGATCCTAGTGTGTGCCTTGAAACACAGCATAATGGATATAACTCACTGAGTACCGTACCCGTCTATCTGTACAAGGCTAGGCTTTGAGACGGCAAATATCCAACTTTCATTTACAAGATAAATTAGGGCAGTTACACGAACCTACCCCAAATCTTAATACTATTTCTTAAAACACTGAGAGACTCTTCCTGTTCTACACAGCAAAGACTTTAAAACCAAACAGCTCACTTCCTCTTCCAGAGGAACTGTACATTTGGTACAGTTTGAGTTTTACTTGAGTAAAATGGCAAAAGTGAAGATATTCTTTGATGTGCACATTTAAAACTATATCACCTTTACTAACTTACTTGGGAGAATGACTTCAAAGGAGTGAAAATGAGAATCAAGGATACGGTTTCTGTCAGAGCCAGTAGATATATTACAGAAATATTTTGGAAGTCTAGTATGATGGTTTCAGGCCTTAATACCAGAACACAGGACAGTACTCTGAAGCAGGAGGATCCTGAGCTTCCCTCTCTAACCTCCAAAGAAGGAGCAGGCAGACTTATGAACAGTTTCTGCTGAGGGTCCCTAAAGATGAGTATATTTGTAGTAGATACTTGAAGACAATGAATACGGACTTGTATGAAAAAAATGAAAAAAGCTCCTCACTCCTTATTTACTGCATGGTCTATTAATAATAAAAAACAAAAGAATTCAAGTAAAATGATTATCAAAAGGAACATCCAAAATAAAAACATTAATTCTCTGGAAAACAAGTCCTCTAAATATCTGATTCTAATGAGCATATATGACCATCACAAAACCTTTATTAATTATGCAGTTAGATTTGGATACTTCACTATTATCTAGGAGAAAGTTAGTATATTGTTCGTTATATGCTTACTGGAAAAAGGGATGAAATCTACTTTTTAAAGTTGTTTCAAAACCCAAATTTAAGCCCAGCACTCTGGAGGCATAATAGGTAAAAGGATCTGAGTGTCTGGGGATCTTCTTCAAACCATCTAGAGCTACAAAGTAAAACCCAGGCTCAAAACAAAACAAAATCAGAAGTTTAAACCAAAATCAACAGAATGTGGGTTTTGCATATTGCTCCAGAAGACAGTAAAGTATTTGCTGAGCAAGCATGAGGACCCAAGTGTTTACCCCACAAATCCACATAAAGCTGGGAACAATAGTGCCTGCCTGTATTCCTGGTGATCCTATGGGGAGGCAGAGACAAAAGAATCCTTAAGCACTTAAACTCCAGGCAGTTTAGCATGCTTAGCAGAAACAACAGACCCTATCTCAAACAAGGTTAAAAGGTGGAAACCAAAATCTAAGGGTTGTCTCTGACCTCCACCACCTGAGTCCCCAGTCAAACAGATGAACATTTGACATACATGCGCACACAATTTAATTTAAAAGATTGAATTAAGGCATCTAAACTGACTTACTAAATATTACACTTAAATTTTCAAAATTAAATAGGCTACAACTGCATCACAGGAAGTGAGGATACAACGTTGGTCAGCAGACATAAAAACACAAACACGCTTAACTATAAAGCTCAGATCAAACAATGTTGACAATGTTCCGCATTTCATCCCACACATCCTAGATTTAGCTCTCTCCCCAAAAAGGGTAGAGTTATCCTAGAAAAGACTGACACTAAATTCAAAACAGAAACAAGTCCATTTTGGACTTTAGTTGTAAATTTAATCTTTAAATGATTATCATAAGCAAAATAACATACCCCCAACAAGAAGAAAACAATGTAGTGTATGGTGTGCTTCGAATGAATGAATACATGAATGAATGAATGAATGAATGAATGAACGAACGAACGAACGAATGAATGAATGAATGTTGTGATGTTGTTGCAGAGCCTATAATTAGTGCTTGGGAGTGCAAGCTCTAGGCCAAGCAGGGCTAAAAAAGAAAACAAAGCAAAATTACTCATATTTTTCTACAGAACCTGGCAGTGAATTTAAAACCTGGGATAACACCCAGGTTTGAGACTGTCAAACAGGCATTTTCAAAATAATATTGCCATGACTGCAAATTAGTACAAACTTCCCAGAAGGTAACTTAGGAGCATTTTAATATCAACAAAATATTAAAATATACTATACTTTTTATAGTAAAAGTAATTCTTCAAAAGACTTACTTTCATATATACATAAATTATACTAAATGTTCTGTTCCTTCCTGAGGCTAGGACAATCAAGTTTTGAAACTCCCTACATTAAATCTGCAAAAACAAAATAAACCAATGCCTGGCTATATGCAACAGTCAATCCATTAGACTTTAATGAATGAACAACTGTGTAGAATAAAGCACTGTGCATTCCTTGGGACTGATCCTAGTTGGTTCTACCCTCAAGAATTACGACTCTCAGTTGTATTCCACCTCAGAAATCAATTTCTTCCTAACAGCTAGATGGTGAAGATTTTGTGGTCTTTGCCCGTATCTCTAATTCTATGATGATATGCATCTCTAGTCCTTTGGCTCTGAAAGCTTACAACTTGAGGGCTCTACGTTCTTACTTAACTCCCATGTGGTATTAGCCATGTGTAGCTCAACATCTGCTTCCTCAATTTTTACATTTCTTGGTTTCTCTTCAAAATTTGCTATTCTAGTAGTACAAAGGACAGCATCAACTGCCTTAAGTCATCACATATCACACCATATGGAAATTTAGTCAAAATTCCTGTCAACTTCACCTTCAAAATAACTCCTCCATGAAATACCTCCACACCTGACTCTAGTCCCAACACCTTTTGTGCCTCTAGCTAGGCCCTACTCTGAATAAGCACTTGAACTTGAAAGCTTTCTAACTGGCATTTGAGCTTTTACCACTGCCCTCAAAGTCAACAAACCTAGCAGCCAGGAGAATCCTTTGAATGGGTATCAAATCATGCCATCCCTGCCCTCAGCTCCTTCCAAAAACCAATCTCAGAATAAAGACAATCTGCCTCAACCTACTTTCTCAATTAGCTCCCACATCTCTCCATCTTGCTCATCCTGTAACACTGCTTGGCCCCATGATATTTTCCAATCATGTCACTGCATTTCTGTTCTATGTATTTCTGAGAAAACTCCTAAGATATACAAATGGTTGTACCACAAATTTTAATTAGGTATTTCTCAAATGTTATCTTTCCAAGAATCATTTGTAATCATTAAATAAAACAGCCTTTCCCTAACCATGGTACTTTATCCCTTTTATTGCCTTGGTTTTCTTTGTACCACTTTATTACAAAACAACCTGGCTGATACTTGGTGTAGGAGGGTCCTTCTGTATTTGGGTTGCTTTTATTGGTTAATAAAGAAACTGCCTTGGCCTTTTGATAGGGCAGGACTTAGA
This sequence comes from Ondatra zibethicus, assembly GCA_004026605.1. Classification (NCBI taxonomy): domain Eukaryota; kingdom Metazoa; phylum Chordata; class Mammalia; order Rodentia; family Cricetidae; genus Ondatra; species Ondatra zibethicus. Next base: position 46,809 of record PVIU01002534.1, on the reverse strand, counting down.
TAGACAGGAAAAGGAGAACAGAATACTGGGACGGGGAGAGAGTTAGAGAGAGCCGCCCGCCATGAAGCACCCAGATCAGACATGCTCAATCTTTTCCCGTAAGCCACGACTAGTGGCGACACACAGATTATTAGAAATGGGTTAAACGAATATGTGAGAGTTAGCCAATAAGAGGCTAGAGCTAATGGGCCGGGCAGGACAAAGGGACCCTGTGCCGGGAACCAAGCCCGCACACCTCTTACTACAGATACTTTTGTTTATTGTTAGTAATCAAATTCCAAAGGTAAGCTTTAAAATGACAGGGATTTTGTGCTTACCTTCCCCTCTCTTCTGTGACTTTGTGCCTACAGCAAGCATCAGTAAACTGTGCTGCATAAAATGCTCAGAGATGGAAGGAATGAAAAATTCAAGAATTTCAAATACATAAAATATTGCCTCACTCTGTGGGTATGCTGTACAATGAGTGTGCATCTTAGGGATAAGCCAAGTCTGAAAAGTGCACTATGGAATTCTGTGCTCTTTCTTTCTTCAGCGGAAAAACCAACCAAGCAAATTAACACTAAAAGTGTGTGTGTGTGTGTGTGCGTGCGCACACACACACACACACACGGGGGGGGGGGTTGTAATGTATGGGGTTATAAGAAAACTGTGGGTGGAAGTAGGGCAAGGGAAATATGTAAAAGAAGGAAAGCACACTAGAACATGCAGGGGGGAAAAAACCACCAATGTCAAGAAGACAGCACACACTTCCATTAACAGTTGGTCTCACAGATCCAGATAGTGGAATAGTGAACTCAGACAGAAGAGTGTGGGAGAAGAAGGGGGGGGGGACCAGCAAGGACACCAGACTATTAAAGAGTATACAATTAGATTAAGAGTAATAAACTAGTGCTTTGTAACACAGCAGAGTAACTATAGTTCATAACAGAGTGTTTCTAAAGAGCTGGAAGACTTCTAACACAAACTGAAATAGAATTGAAGTGATGTGAAAAGGGTGAGGCCGGGTGATAAGGGAAGAAATATGGAGAGACAGCTAAAACTAAGTATCATTTGAGGGATTGTATGGAAACCTACTGCAGTAGATACTTCATAAAATATATACATATATAAAAGCGATCTAATGGAATCATCAAATAAAGGGAAAGAAAAAGCCACAACTAGACATCTCACCATCAAATAAAACATCCACTCTCTGGAATGAATTACATCTAACTGAGTTGTTGCCTAAAGGAGCCCTATGGAACCTCCAAACAACCAGGCTATTGCCAAGGCTATTTATTGTTTGTTCCTCACAAGCTGATGGTAAGGCCTTACAGCAGGAGATAATACCTATATAACTCATTCAACATGAAAAAGTTAAGCTGATACTTACCTAGAGCCTTCATCCCTACTGATTGGTGTTTATGGTACTAGAAGAACTCTGCTCTTACCAGAGGAGAAAGGTAAACACCAACCCAACTACATACCATTTGCTCTACAATATCTTTTGTTTATAGATTATGAACACCATTTTCCTCTTGGCTAAGCTTACACAAGGTTAAGTATCATAGAACTGGCCAATTATGGAGAAAATTTCAAACAGTCAATCTGTTTTGTTTCAAATCTGACTATCCTGGCATAGGCATCAAAAATACACTAAAATTCAGTTTAATTAAAATAAATTCTTTAATATAATGCCTACATTATAATAAAGACACTAAGTATAGAAACATATCAGAAAATGAGATTATTATGCAATGTTAAATCAATGCATGGAACCCCTGCTTTAAGTTATGTATTTCTATCCTATTGTTTGTAATTCTAAAGTTTCATTTCTTCAATGTAATACCAAGTAGCACAACTTAAAATCAGTTACTTATTTAATAATGACAGCAATAATCCTAAAAAACCTTTATTAAGGAGAGAAAGCTACTAAAACTGGCTATTTCGCCATAAAATACTAAATATGCACTTTCTTAAAAGTTTCATTCATTTATCTGCTACCACCTTTGTTTCTGGACACAAACCATTCTTATTAACAAGTTATCTGTGTGGGAAATGAAAGAGTATGGCCATGCACACGCCACAGCTCTCATGTGAAAGTAAAAGGACAACTTCAGAAGCTAGCTCTCTCCCACCACTGTAGAACCTGGGGACCAAACTCTAGTAAGGCTTACCAATCTACAAACAATTACACAAATGACTTTTTTTTTCTTTTGTTTTTGAGACAGAGTTTCTCTGTGTAACAAACAGTCTGGCTGTCCTGGAAGCCTTTGTAGACCAGGGTGTCTGGCCTCAAACTCACAGAGGCATGTCTCTGCCTCCTTTGGGATTAATGGAGTGCACCAACACCGGCAAGCACAACTCTACAAATGAAAGAGTTAATGCTCTAAGGTCTTACCATTAGTGTTTTGTTACCCTAAAAAAACAGAGAGGTCAAAATACTCTTAAATTTACTAATAAGCTTCTAAACCAATGCTGTTTTTCAAGATAATAAAATAATAAAAGTAAATTATAGAAAGAATGGCTAGAAAAATCTAATGGGTAAATAGGAGTGTGAACTATTGTACAATTTTCTCTTTGCTACAGTGATAAACACATGTACTCAGGGTAATGGGAGTTCTGAAATTGTTGCATACATAGCATTTCAATAATTTTCTATTTATAAATCTAGTAAAAAGACCCTTTTCATTGTTTTTCAAAACCACACAATTAATAAGGAAAAGGAAGAGGACATGATTTAACAGTGTGCAAAGACCTGCATTTACAAACAATTTGTCAGTTCAGGTTTCTTATATATCTATAAACACAGTTCATATAAAATTCCTTCCTAGCAAGGACTGCAAAGCAGCCTGTCGGGACACTGAAGAGCACTGCTGGGATGTAAAGGGTGACAGATCCCAAGCTCATTTATCTAAGCAACAAAGTGGCTCCATTCACAGCTATTTTCCTAGCTTTTTTAAGAGCAGTCAATATTTCCATGTTATTAATAAGAAAGAAATAGCTTAATAAATTATGTGAATTCAGGATCAGTCATGGCTGATACACAGAGAAACCTTATGTTTGTGTGTGCAAGGCTGGGGTGAATTGTTTGTTGGTTGGAGCGCCTCACTTGAGTTGGATCCCCAGGTTCTACAGTGGTGAGAACCACTTAGAAAATCACTTTCTTTTCATTTTCCATTAAAAAGAAACAGTATGTACCAACACAAAAGAGTGAAGAGTAAGGGAGAAAATGATGGGAAGAGGAAACACAAGAACAGAGATAAATGGATAATTTCCCAAGAGACACAAATCTCAAATTTATTTTTAATATCTTACTTAAAGATTCCCAAATATGTTTGTTAGTTTAGATTAGCAAAGTGTGAAAAGCTCAGCTTTCAGTAAGAAAACAGTTTTTACAATGTTCTAACAAAGTTTTACTATGCAACATTAACTTTTCTACTTGGGGGGGGAGGCCAGAAGATAACCTAGTTACAGGCAATTCAAATAATGAGTTCCCACTAAGTCTACTTTCCCAGTACAGTAATAGCTTCGCAGACCCCTAACTTATTACCTCCCCCTCCCCACGAAACACAGTCTCTCCACACAGCCTTGACTGCCTGGAACTCACTATGTAAACTAGGCTAGTATCAAACTCAAGAGATTTGCCCGCCTCTGACTCTTGAGAGCTGGGATTATAAGCATGTGCCAGAATGTTCAACTTACTCAATTTTTAAGAAAAACAAACCAAAAAAATAAAATAACATAACAACCCATTCTTTATTAACAAATGTAAATGATGAAAATTACTTACTGCAGGTACCAATAACTTCTTCACTTCTTCAACTGCTCTCTTCAGCTTGATTTCTGCTCTGTTCTGAGCATCTTCCACAGTGATTAGTACATGTAAATCTTCATTTAGATGCTCCCAATTAGGCTTGCCTCTGTTTTGCTCCTCCTAAAAAATTTTTTACAAAGCTCAATGTCACCAATACCATTTTCCAAAGACAGAATATATATTCTGTAACATGAACCTATTGCTAGTTGCTTAAAGCCATGTTTCTACTATTCTACTACAATGATATTACAAAGATTTTCAATTATTTCCCAAACTCAAACCAAAGCCTGGCAATGGGACTAGTCAGTCAAACGAGAGCTCAATAAATATCCATGCTGTACCTACTGTGTACCCAGCTGAGGTTTTAAGTGACCAAGACAACCATGAGTGACAGTGCTGGTACTCTGGGATCCTGCAGAGCCATTTCTAAAGCACAATGAGTCACTTCTCTACTTTACTTATTAAGAAAACAAAGTTATCAAGGTTGAGCAACTCACTTACCAATATCACAGCAAACAAGCTGCCAATTTAGGAGATGAATCAAAGTCATTCTCCAATTGAGTGATGCTTCCATTCATTACAACACTTTAAATAACACTGGTTCTAGTTAATACTAGGAAAAGTATTTTGAAAAATAGGTTCCATCATGTAAAAGAAGTACATACTGTTTGATGTAAGTATTTCAGGTAGTAATTATGCCAATAATAAACCACAGCCAATGACTGTTGGAATTGTTTAACTGTATTTCTATTGGCCTTTGCTTTTAAAAATGAACTATTCAGTTGAGGTCTGCTAGGCAATGGAGCATCACGCTTCTTGGGGGAAGTGGCCACCGCTGTTGCCCACACTCCAGTCTGAGCCTTACCCACACATATATGCTATTTCAAAAATATGTTCAATCATTTTAACATAATTATATTCTCCGTGACATTATTATATATATGGTCTATCTTTTTTAGTCATCATGTAACATGCTGTAGACCTGGTATTTTATGGTAAAATAGCCATTCCTGTTTTGTGAGTTTTGTGAAAAGATCTCTGTTGCCTATTACAATCAATCTATCTGTCTGTCTGTCTATCTATCTATATGGGATTTTCATTTCTAGCCAAGACAAAGAAGCAGAAGAAGCAAGACTCACTCCTCACTCTACTGACACAACCAAAGTGCATGAGACAACAATCACAAGCTAGAAATTAGAGACTGAAGAAGAGAAATGGCAATGGTAAGGGCGCAGGGACCAACTTCATAGCTTTAGTCTTGGTCCACACACTAGAAGATACTAAAAAGGTAAACAACTTGTGAGTCCAGGAAAAGTAAAGCAGGCAAAGTTAAAGAGGGCTGGAGAGCTCTCAAGCACTACAGGCAACAGTTCCTAATGCATGCTAGGCAGAGAATTCTAAAGGCCAGGAAGCAACCAAAAGATTCCACATCACAAAATACTAAGCTCTCTCACATGGAGCTAGACTGAAACATCTCATGATTCATCAACAGCATACCAAAGGGAAACAATTCAACCTAATATGAACTACAGTATTGCCTAATAAATTACAAAACCAAGAACTAAGGGAACTACAAAAAAAAAATTTAAGGAAAATAAACATTTCCAACTACCTCAACCACTTGCCAGAAAAAAAACTGAGTGGTTTTTTTAAGAGTAATAGGATATCTTCCCAACAATGTAAAATTCTCTAACTGCTGTCTAGTCAGAAATTAACAGTCACCAGGGCTAGGGAGATCACTAGGTGAATAAAATGCTTGCTTTGTAAGCACAAGAACTAAGTGTGGGCCTAGAAGGCTCACTGGTCAACCAATCTATCTGAAACAATGGACTCCAGGCTCAGTGAGAGACCTAGTTCAAGAAATAAATGGGTACTAAACTGAGCAGTGGTTAAGAACACTGGCTGCTCTTCAAGAGAACCTGGTTCGATTCCAAGAACATGGCAGCTCACAACTACCTTATCTGTAACTTTAGACCCATGACATTTGACTCCCTTTTCTGAATCCTGTTGCCATTGCACATACATGCTGTATAGACATACATGAAATAAAAAGAGAAAGAAAGAAAGAAAGAAAGAAAGGAAGAAAGAAAGAAAGAAAGAAAGGAAGGAAGGAAGGAAGGAAGGAAGGAAGGAAGGAAGGAAGGAAGGAAGAAAGGGTAGAGACCTGGGGAGGAAGATGCTCAACCTCATGCTATTGTCTTTGTGCACACGCACACATGTGAACGAACACATACATGGAGGTCATTAAAGATTGTATGAGATGAAAAGAGTCAATTAAAACAAATCTACTAATAACACAGATGTTATAACAAACAAAGACTTCAAAAGCTATTACGTGTTTGTAATGTATACATACACTAACAGAAGGAGATGCAAAAACTAATTCAAAACATTTCAGAAAAGATTAAAAATAAAACTGAAATCATGACTTGCCACAGAAATTTTTATTCACAGAAAACACAAAGGTCAAAGAACTTAAAAAAAAGATATTACCTGCCTTGTTGGAACAAAGAACAAGGTTGCAATATAATCTGCCATTATGCTTTACTGAAGGAATAAATTTCTGAGTGATAAAATTTTTTGAGTCTTTAGAATTCTGTTTTGCTATTCCAACCATATTTGAGTGAGAGTCTAAGCACATCTTGGCCGGAACACAGACACAACAGATGAAAAGTTTTGTCTTGTTTTTTAAGACTAATTAATATCTTCTAAGGTCATACCAAATTCCTTTCTCACAAGCCATTTTCTAGGTTAAGTGAAAAGTATCAAGAAGTGGGAGAAAGCACATGGTAAAACAAACATCTACATACATAAAATGCCTTTTCTTCAAAGAGAGGACCATTCATAAAATTTCAAGAGGATTGACATGTAGTCACTTAGCACAGAGAGCTCTTCCCAATTGCAATGGTGACGCTTCTTTTGTTTTTGTTTTTTAATGTAGCTTTAAAGCACTTTCAGCAGACAAGCATCTTTTTGAAAATAAATAAATAAATTACCTTCTTATTATTTTAAAACTGCTACATCTAGTGACCTAAAAGTAGGATTTAAAACACTATTCTAAACATTTGAGAAACAACTACTGTTTTGATTATGTGGTATCAAGTCTGCCTGTTTTGCAGTTTGAAATTCTGTTCTAATTACAGAACTTGTTTAAATAAAGGAATTCTGTAACATGAACAGCATCAGAGCAAACTGACAGTCCACCCTGGAAAGACTCTTTGAAGTTTTTATCTCCAGTCAGGCAAATCAGAACAAGATATCTGTCCTCTTGTGTTCTTAAGGTGAAAGCTCTCAGGATTAAATCCCTTGGGAAATGGTTTTATAAATCTAAATATACTGAAACAAACCAGTTTCTAACAAGTTTTATCATTAGGTCAAATATCAAAACCCGACAGAACAATTTTCAGCTATATATATCATCTTGAGTTAGTTTTAGAAATATGTATTTAATTAGGGGCGGAAAAAGACACCAAGAATTTAAAGGAAAGCAAGGGAGAAAAAGATGGGAGGGTCTGGAGGTAAGTAAGGGAAGGAAGAAATGTTATACTCTCAAAAAAGAAAGCATTTGAGGAGAAAAACTGGACATAAAGTACATTCCACATTGTACAATTCTTCCGGTCATAAAGCTAACCTTAATTCCTATTTCTTAAATTTGAGTCAAACAAAAATCCTGCTTTGAAAACAAAAAAAATTTACTAATACATAAATACCAGAATAATTTTATATTTAACTTATTGAAACTGTTTTAAGAAAAATATAGGCCGCAAGAATTAAGCAAATGCTCATTAAATTGAGTCTAGACAAGAACAATTGTTCCTTCAAAGAATTTTTATTATTTAATGTCGATTGTTTTCTTAAGTTTAAAACAGAAGATGCCAGGAGTGGGTGATATATGTTCGCAGTCCCAGCACTAGGGAGGAGGAGGTAGGAGAATTCAGTTTGAAGCTAGTTTGATGGTAATAAATCCCACCTTAGTCTGAGCTACACAGTAACACCCTGACACACACACACACACACACACACACACACACACACAAACAAAAAAAAACCAACAACTATGGATGTAAGAACTGACCCCAGTCCTGAATCTTTACAAGAATATACCTAAGAGTGTCTCCAGTGTACAATGAATAATTTATTATTCTACTCTTCTGTTTTCACAGATTTGAATCTATCTTTTCTATCTTCGTGAGTGTTCTAGATATTAATTTCCATATTTGTTATTAACAGCTCTACATTCAACTGATGAAATGTCAAATATACAAGTTCCCAACACTTACTCTGCTAGCAAATACTAAACCCAGTTTTATCATCATGCACTTTAATTTACTATATTCGGCTAACATATACAATATTTATGCTAGAAATTACTCCCTAAAATATACAGGAAAGTATTTTGCATGTAATAAATACAGAAGAAACATTTGATAATGAATTATTTTACTATAAACTGAAAATAGCAAGTAACACAAAATATACTGGCTAAACATTAATTTTTGCCTCGGACACTGTGTGATCTATTCTATTATGAAGATGTTACTTCACAGCTGCCCTTGTGGCATTTTGAACCCATCACAACCAAACAATTCCAGAATGACTTGAACTGAGTGCGACAGATCCAAGGGGTGCTGGTTCACATCTCACTGGAGTGTGGAGTCTGAGAATTCATGGAGACAGTCTGAAGATTTGATAAAGGTAAAAAGTCTTTCAAGTGGTTGGCTGCTTTGCTTTTCTGATCTTCAGCTTGAACCCCAATATTTGTCTCTGGGTTTTTATTATTCATACCACACCTTAGCAAAATAACAGGTGCATAATTTGTAACTGTTTGGATTCCATGGTGCTTAGTACAATGCCAAGCACTCATCACATATTACTATGATTACATGATTACTGGAGTACTAGTCACACATAAAATTTTGGAATGTTAAATTTCTTTTCTTGATTGTGGTTTGTTGCCTTAGTATCAAAGTTAGAATCAGTAATTTTTTTAAGAAGCGTATCAGACCATGGTTAAATAGACTCAGTAAACGAATATTTTGTAACATTTAAGATTATCTTAAAAGTTATCTGCTTTTGCCTGAAAACTCATAGCTAGGTAATCAAGATCACAGAGGTAGTCTACAGCAACATTTTAAAACTCTACAGGTATTTCTATTGCAAAGCTAGGAGGCAGAAGGCAGACACAGCAAGGGCACACCTCTATACTTATTTGATGATTTGAAAGAAATACCAACTGGTAAAGGTAAATAAAGAGAGATATAATTAATACTGGATGATTCAAATGGCTACTGATTTTATGAGCAGTCCTTTCTCTAATATTTAAAAAAAATCTTCACTAGGATATTTCATATACCCATATGTAGGCAGAGTTTCTCTATCTTGACAGCCACTCCCAAATAACCATTCATATACTTTAATATTATACATGTTTGGCCGAAAGTTTAGGTTTGCCTCCAGCTAACTCATACAACATAAATTAACCCACTTCTATTAATCTATGTGCTGCTCCGAGGAGGCTCATTTACCTCATCTATGAAATTTCCATGTTTCTACCAAGTCTGGCTTGTGCCCACCCTTCTTCCCAGCATTCTCTCTGTCCCCAAAATTCTGCCTAGCAATTCACCAATCAGGTTTTTATTAACAATGAGAACACCACATTTTCACGGTGTTCAGAAGGATTATTCCATGGCACCAATACTTGTGCTTTTTTTTCCCCAAGAGATCTATTTTACATAATTTGAAAACTGGAACAACTCTTAAGATTTTCTGGGCATTTCTCATTTAGTACATCTTTTATACAAAACCTATAAAACTCTAAGACTTTTCTTCTGATACTTCATTTACATTTGGCTAACAAAATAACTACAGAAATTTTTCATATATTTTTCTGTAATCTGAACAGCGAAGCAAAACCATAACACAGTACAGTTAGTGCAGCAAAGCACAGTGGCAGGCCATCCATTTCTCTTGAATGTTTTCATTACCTTTCGGTGCTTTTGCAACATCATCCCTCAGAATAAGACAGGTGCTTATTTTTTAAAATTTAAAGGCTTTATTTTAAAAACACATTCTTTAATGATGCTGATAATAACCTGATGTTTACAACTGCATAAGATGATGAAAAAGATTGATATTAACCAATGATACTGATACTAACCAAGAGATTTTAAAAAGCCGGTATTAACCGATGATGCAAAAAATTATGGTACCGACAAGAATATTTGGAAAGTTGGTATTGACCGACATTAAGAATTATAATTTTGACTTGTTGCTATTAACAACTACTGAAAAAGGTTTGAGAGGCACTATAAATGTTGGACTAAGAATTAAGATTTAAATGATACTCTAAACCAACAGATGAAACATTTTCAACTCAGGCGATTCTCTTCTCCTTTAAACAGGAGACTATAGCGTTTGGGAGCACGATTACTCTTAAAATGTTATAATTTATCCTAACAAAAAGCTGTGACTACAAATCACAAGGCCTAAAAATATATTTCTCTCCACTAATCCCTTTTCTTTACAAAGACCAACATTCAATGACAGGTTTAAAGCTTCTTCTTCCCCAGATGCCTAAGACAGGAGCTAACATCTGTCAATGCCTGTTTCCAAAGATGGGAAAATTTGGATAAAGGAAGAGGACTTTGCCCAAAACAGGCGTGGTCCATCTGTCCTGTCGCAGAAGCACAGGTTTTATTAAAATTAACAAGAAAGGGTGGATTGTAGGCCCATATTTCATATGAGATATTTCAGCCAAGTCCCCTGGCCATGCTTGATTTCCGGGGCACTTACTCCAGCCTGACAAGCTGGAACTATCTAACAAAAGGCTCAGGATGTGCTGCTCCTTTCTCTTTTGTTATTATGTAGTTCTCCTGGGGAGAGGTGTGGATTCCTAGCTGGTGTCTGAGCTCCAGCTATGTGACTGTTTTCCCCCGCCCCGCCCCCGAAAGAGAATATTAATGAGTTTCTACCTTGGTTTACCTGGGGAGGAAAAAAGGTGTTTGGGAAATAAACGCGGGAAGATCTTCAGAATGAATCAAGCCTGAGATCCCCTTTCGATATTGCTATGTGACAATGTCTCATTATTTCTCGCACCACCAGACTGATCCAGTTAGGGAAAAGTAGTTGCATATATGTTGGGGTTTTGGACCCAACACCATGCTTTAAATCCTCACCAAGATGCACAGGGAGTAATGCTTAGACATTTTTCCAAACCAGTTTCTAGTCACAGAGGATATTAAGAAGACTGAAAAGACAATGAGGTAGGAGCATCTTGCCTGCTGCTTGCTTAAAAGGTCCTGGTTCCTTGGTCAATGCTCCCCTTTACAAATATGATGACAGAAGCAGAGGTAACAGCCCTCTGCATCCCTAGTACACAGGAGACCCAGCTATAAATAAGGCTCCTGCTTTTGCTGTCAACCAGAAAGTCTGCTTCCAATCAGGAAGCACTCACTGGTCTTCTATAAACATGTGTTGAATTGTGACAACAAACTAACTTGTTAGTTTACTTAAGATAAAAACCAGACTTTTCATAGTCCCTGACAACAACACATATTAAAACTTCATTCTTGGGGGCTGGAGAGATGGCTCAGTGTTTAAGAGCACTGACTGATCTTCCAGAGGACCCAGGTCCAATTCCCAGTACCCACATGGCAGCTCACAACTGTCTAAAGATCCAGTTGCAGGGGATCTGACACCTTCACACCAATGCACATAAAATAAAGTTAAATACAGCATAAAAATATTTTTTAAAAAAACTTCATTCTTAAAGTTCCTGTATTATCAACGCTCATGACAGCACAGACTACTATGACATAAAAAAACACGATTAAAAAATAAAGACACTATCTTCCTTCAATGTGTATCACAGAAAACAATGAAAAGATTAAGTCAACAAAAAAGCTTTTAAAATGACATGGCTATTAAAGACAATAAATTCATTGTTTTTCAATTTAATGCACATTTTGCTAATTTTCACAGAAACATCATGAATTCATCTTTAGTATCCTTGTTCAATAAATTTCATACCTATCAGAACATGTTCTTTATTGCTTTCCTTCTTCTAACTTTTCATCTACTTCAGTGCTCTTTATGAAGTGAAAACACTTCTCTGAGGTGCACTCTGAGGTACTCTTAATTTTCCATCTCAAGCCGATTTCTAACTCAAACCCTCTATTGTTTAAGAACAGACTGGAAACTTTGAGACTCCTGAATCTAACCAGATTTTCCTTATAGCCACAGTGAGCATGCCTAGCATCCAACATACACTTCAGTATAGTGTTCTCATTGGATCTGCTTCACTGAGAAAATGTGTGCCTTAAAGTACTTCTGGTACTTTCTACTTTACAAGTTTTTAAGGCATGGTATTTGGGTAAACACAGCTTTGTGACCATAATCTTTTATCATATCCTAGAAATTTCTATACAAAGAATTAAGCCTGAAAAAAGTTTTAAATTATTTTCTGTTCTATATGCTTTCTTTTATTATAACAAAAACCCAGAGACAGATATTGGGGTTCAAGCTGAAGATCAGAAAAGCAAATCAGCCAACCACTAGAAAGATCTTTCACCTCTACCAAATCTACAGACCAAATGGGCGAGGTCCTGTCTCCACAAATCCTCAGACTCCACACTCCACTGAGTTCTTGTCTCTTCCCCTTTACATACCACTCTCCGCCCAGCAATATTGCTCCTGTCTCTAGCTCACTAGTGCTGGGATTAAGAGTGAGTGAGTCCTAAACACTGGGATTAAAGGTATGAGCCACCACCACCGGATCTGTTTCTGGATCAATCTTGTGTAACCCAGGATAGCTTTGAACTCACAGAGCTCTGCCTGCCTCTGTCTCCTGGGTCCTGGGATTAAAGGTGTGTGCCACCACTACCTGGCCTCTAGTGGCTTAGCTTTGCATTTTGATCTTCAGGCAAGCTTTATTTATTCAAATACACATAAAATATCACTATAATTTCTTACTTTTTATAATAATTTGTTTTTAGAGAATCTATTCTTATCTAAATTTTCTAATATTTGTCCCAAATTTCCTCATATAGCAAGATATACTGGCACATACCTGAAATTTCAGAGCTAATGATGTACAGATAGGAGGATCAAGAGTTCAAGGTCATACTGGGATACATGAAACTCTGTCTCAAAACAGTTCAATACATGCTATGTATTCCCTCAAAAAGATCTCTAGGATATATCGTCTTCCATTTTTTTCAGATACTAGTTATCAGTATGCTCTACCTGTTGTGAATCAACCTAATTAGATGCTTTACCTCCTGTGCTGACATTTGAAATACAGATATTCAGTTTCATCACATTTCTTTATTGTCCTTTTTCAATTTCAGTAACTTCCATCTTATAGCTCTTAGTTTCTTTTTAGTTATACTAAGCTTAGATTGCTGGTGTTTGCTGTTTCTAAGCCAGTAAATATTTATAAGTAAAATTCTCCTTTAAACAAGTTTTTTAGCTCATAAATTTTGCTGTCTTTTAATTTGATATTCATTAACTAAAACTATTTTCTGGTTTCCAACCTAGGACTTGGCCAATATGTCACAGAGTTGTGCTGCTTATTTTCAAAATATTTGGTACTTAATTCCTTGATAGCCAAAGATTACATTATAAAATTCTTATCTTTTCTTACTCCAAGACATAACATAGGTCCCATTCTAGTGCCCTTAGAAGAAAATGTGAATTTCCCAATGATTAGGTACAATATTTTTAGCAATGCCCAGAAGGCCAAAGTCCATCTCCTCTTCACCCAGTGACTTAAAAACTCCTTCTGATTGTGAAATTACTCTTTCATATAATTTTGACTTGTGTTTTAAAAGTTGTGTTAGGCTGTTAAGTTCTGAAAAATCATTACAACGTATTCCCTTTATTTCCTCTTGAAACTACTACATTTTACATCGACAGGGATGCTTACTAGTTTCTAAAAAGACTGTTTCCATAGATCTATTTCAACCTCCCTCTATCTTCCTATTCGGTATTCTCTCCTTGTGGCATAGCTCTTGATGTGCTTTTATGAAAGCCTCTGTGCTCTGAGGTGCATTTCTTCCACTGATACTTAAGCAATTTCTAGCAGGGCTGAAGCTGCAGCTCCATTTGAAATTTTCTCCATGTACATATATTCTGTGTTCTCGGGTTTCCTTTCCAGACTCTTCTGCACCCTAACCTTTCAGATCCATCAGCATTTTCTTATTCATTTATTGTATTTTTAATGGATGTTATGTTCCTGGTTGTATGTCTGTGTAACAGGTGTGTATGCAGGAACTACCACCAGAGGTGAGAAGACATCAGATCCCCTAGAACTAGAGGTACAAGTGGTTGTGAGCAACCATGTGGTGCTAGGAGTCCAACCCTAGTCTTTTGCAAGAGCACCAAGTGCTCTTAACCACTACTGGATCATCTCTTCAGCCTCTGGTGGAGTATGTTCCATAACTGCATTGTACTTCTGAACTTACTTTAACTTTAGTAGCTTTCTAATTATACTTCTTAAAGAGCAGTATTTTTATGGTTGTTATCATGGAAGGGAAAGTTACAAATTAGATTTTAATTTTATATGATCTACATAAATTTACTTCTTTGCTATTTCACATAATGTGTAGAAATTTTGTAATCACATAGGTCAACATATAGTTTCACATAATTTAAGAAATCTATATTATTAAATAACCATTATCTTTTATAAAGAAATTATAATGTATTCGGTAAGGCCTACTTATCAGGATATTTCCTATTACTGGTGTTAGCCATTTCTTTCTAAGCAACCCATTTTCAGTTACTATAATCTTTCTTTAGTCTAAAGGACACTCATCCACATTTCCTAATGTAATCAGCTGACAATCAGTTCTTGTATCTTATTTCACTTTCACATTTTTTACTAGTTAGATAATTCAGGTATTTGAGCTTTTTTTTTAACAGTCTAGCTTTTAGAAGCTATTTTCCTCTTTCCATTTATTTTCTGCTAAATTTCAGCCATTTAATGCTTTGTATATAATTTTCTTTTCTCTCCGCTTTAAAGATTTTTTTTTAAAAATGTAATAGAAACAGAGAGCATGGGGGCAGGGAAGGCCCTCGAAGAAAAGGTACAGGTTAGTGACTTAGGAAAAGTATATATTCAAAAGCACCAAGGTTTGTTACTGAAGTACTGTCTCCCTATGTTCATATTGTGGGCTATATTTTACTCTTTAGCCTCAGTAGCTTTCTAATTATACCTATAGGCAATACTTTTAAGGTTATATGATCTATTACATTTACTACTTAACTAGCACTCAAATTGATAATCTCCCTGCTTTAGCCCTCCAAATATTTGGGAATGTAAGTATGAGCCAGCACACCTGGGTAAGATTGGCCCTTTGGTACCTGGTGTCCAAGATCTATTCTGATATAGCTCATTGTACATTGTATGTTCATTACACCATATTGCTGGCTGGTTATCTGGAACCTTACTATATCTTTCCAAAAAAAAAAAAAAAAAAACTTCAGAGGTTCTAAGCGAGCATTTCTTCAAACTTTTTCAAGGTCATCTGTTTTCCCCTTCCCTTGGATGTCAAATACATGTCTGCTACACCATCTGAATGGAGACCAAGAGTCGACAAAAATGACTGTGGAAACCCCTTACCCTGGCCTATAAGCAACAAAAAGAGCATGTAAAGAAAAACAAAACAAAATAAAACCTGGATATACAAACTGGAGAAAAGATGGGCACTGTGTAAGCTAATGGGTAATGGCCCAGGGCTTTTGCACATGTGTCTTCCCAGTATCTTAGCCCATGTCTATTCTATGGAACTCTATCATATATAAACTGTCTCTATCCCATTGCCTTATCATGTGTTCCTAGTGTACTTCTTTATCCCTGGGGCACAAAGAAGCTAGAAACTTAAGCAGGTGCCCCTGGAACTATGATCTGTACCTATAATATGTAAAACCCAATTTTTCCAAATTCTTCTCATCCCTTGATTCTCTACTACCTTCAAATATATAGTAAGGTCAATCCAGTAAAGGTTATTTAGTTTTCAAACTTACTCGCCCATAACAGATTCTATTTTGAAGTTTTAAATTTCCATGTCATCCTAACTACTTCTATTTTCCTGCTTGTATTGTCCATCTCTCCCTATCTTAGTTTATCTGAATCTTAAGGACAGGATGTCAAAACACCTGTGGGGTGAGGCATGGTAGTACATGCCTACTATTACAGCATTTGGAAGTCTGAAGATTCTAGTTTGAGGGTAGTCTAGGCTACCTTGCAAGATGACTTTAAATGTACCTATCTCTTAGTTTTAAGAATGTAGCTCATCTTCATGTAGCTCATCTTCAGGTCCTAATTTTGAACTGGATGACTGTAGGAGAAGGCTGCTCATTCGTTTTTTGGCCGTCCTAACCCAAAATAATCACACAGATACTGTATTAATTACAATACTGATTGGCCAATAGCTTAAGCATATTTTTAGTTAGCTCTCTTAAATTCTGTTATTTCATTTTGTTTGTCTTTAGCTGTCTGGTTCCTACCAGGCAATGATGTCAGTTCAATGGAGAACTACAAGTTTTGTTCTTGTACACCAACTGGCCTTAGTGTCATACCTTCAGCTCATACTATTTAAGTTCTTTCAACTACACTGTGAATCCTGCAGCTAAAATCTGGAAATTCTTCATCTTTTCTCTCCCCATCTTTAGCATTAGGGATTCCTCAACATTAAACTCATGATACTCACTGTGCTGTGAAAAGGTCCAAAAACCAGACCTACAAATATTCTTCTTCCAAGAACTTCACTTTTTGAATTCTGAAGTTCTTTCTTCAGTTATTTGTAGAAGTTGTCCTAACAGAAATTTACACATGCAGTACAAAAAGTCCCCAAGTTCTTACATTGACAATTCAAAGCTTTCTGTCATAGCAATTATCAGTAGCTGTACATTCAAACATCAAGCAGCTGTGGCCTTGGGGCTGGTTATGACACTTTCTCCTGATACCAGGGTTTCTTCCTAGGCAGCAAGCACAGCTTCATCTCTATTCAAATGTGATATAGCCACTCAAATTCCATGTTACACCTGTGAAACAGCTTCAATACCCGCTGCCTGTTCTCAGAACCATCTTCCTGGTTACTTTACCCTTAAATCATCCAGTACTGAACTGGTTGTCTACTTTCTTCCAGAAAGTACTTCTAGGTAACAAAAGGGCAAGGGGAGGGGGGATGGGCGCGGACACACACACACACACACACACACACACACACACACACACACACACACCACCAAACTCCTAGCCAGTGAAGAAGAAGTGACTAAAAGTAGATGTGATCTTAAAGCACAATCTTTAGGATGAGGAAATAGCCTGGTCAAAAAGTACCTGCTGCATCATCTTGAAGACTTCAGTTCAATCCTCAGAATCTGGGCAAAAATGTCAGGCTCAGTGTTATCATAATAATTCTAGCACTATTAGGTGGGGACAGGTGGCTTAACCTCACACCAATCAGAGATCCTATTCATAAAATAATGGACAGTATCTGAGTGATGACAACTAGGGTTGACTTCCGGACTTCACAAGCACATACATGAACACATCCACACAAACCAAAAAAAGGGGGGGGAATACTAAGGGCAGGAAAGTTTCAGCAGGTAAGACAGGTGGCAATAAAATAGCCTGGTAACCTGAGTTTGGTCTCGGTGAAAAACAACTCATGAAGTTGTTTGTCCTCTAATCTCCACAAGTGTGCCACAGCACAGGTATACCTCGGCACAGGTGCACTCACACACAGGCAGGTGTGTGCGTTATGTGCACACACATACTATACCTAGCTTCAACTTCATGAGAATAACTGAAACGTCTGTTAATTCACCTCAACTAACAGTTTATAAAAAATAAAGCCTTTTTTTTTTCTAAGAATGAGGGAAATTTTTCAGAAAACCACTAGTGTTCTTAAAAACAAAGTTTAAGGCACTGATCCAGTACCAGCAGACCCATCCAGAGAGGATCTCCCAACTCAGCCTGCTTCGGAGCTGAGGCTCTGGGGACAAAGTGGTGAGTACAAGGCTGCAGGAGTTTCTTTGTTCCACGGAGTCGGCATATAACAAGCCCACCCTTTTGTCTGCAAGGTCCTTGGCCAGCAAGTGGCCCTGATCCAGTACCAGCAGATCCATCCGGAGGGGTCCTTGGCTAGCAAGTGGCCCTGATCCAGTACCAGCAAATCCATCAGGAGGGAAATTTCGTCCGATGGATGGAGATAGAGACAGAGACCCACATCCACATCAGAGCAATGGACTGAGCTCCCAAGGTCCAGTTGAAGAGCAGAAGGAGGGAGAAGATGAGCAAGGAAGTCATCTTCTTGAGGGGTTGGTCCACCCACTGAGACAGTGTGCCTGATCTAATGGGAGCTCACCAAATCCAGCTGGACAGGGACTGAACGAGCACGTGATCAAACCGGACTCTCTAAACGTGGCTGCCAATAGGGACGGACTGAGAAGCCATCGATAATGGCACTGGGACCTGTCTATTCTGCATGTATTGGCTTTTTGGGACCCTAGTTTACTTGGATCCACACTTTCCTAGGCAGGGATGGAGGGGGAGGGCCTTGGACTTCCTCCTCTTAAGGATGGAGGGGGAGGAAGGAGGGTTAGTGGGGGAGTAGAAGGGGAATGGGAGAAGGGGAGGAAGTGTCAATTTTTGAATGAATAATAAAAAAAAAGAACTTAGTGATCTTAAAAAAACAACAACAAAGTTTAAGAATCCTAAATTTTAGGTTAAGAATAAACTTTTTTCAAGAAAAAGGAAAAACTTTTGAAATGAGAAAAAAATATTTTAAGGTGATAATGGTTTTGTGGTTTGATTTTTGTTTTTTGAGTGGGAGGGGGTTTCAGGCATTTCAGAAGTCTCCTGGCTCAACCTAAATCCTTGAATCAAAGACTTTGGTCTCAGGCTGAACTTATGTTTTCCACAGGTATTGAATGACTAAGTAGAACTGGCTTGACAGTAATTGAAATAAAATATGTTTTGAGTCTTTGTTATATATGTAAATTCAATGAGAAAATATAAAAAGAGCTTTAAGTAGTCTGAAAACCTTGAAAGTAATGGCTATAAACTTTCAATGGCATTTAAGGACTTTAAGGATATAACATTTCTCAAATTAATAATACAGTGAAACGGAAAATCTACAATAATCCAAAGACTCATATTATGGCAAACAGGTTAACCTCAAAGGGCAAAAAAAAAAAAAAGAAAAAGAAAAAAAAGCTGTCATGGGAGGGGAGGTGGTTCTTCCCACCAGAAAAATATATTCTAGCAGTGTAATGCAAGTTTTAGCTTTAGTTGAGTGAGGTCAAAGGTGTAACCACTGCTGTCCATGTCAAACAAAGCAGGTAATTGACAGTCGTTCTGGCACCATCCCTTAACCAACACACACAATGGATACACAGCAATGGCTCTCAAAGCTCAGGCTCTGTTCTAACAGAGTTCCGCTGTGTGTCAGAGTCACACTCACTTCTCTATTACACAAGCATACATTTACTGCTCAGCCAGACACCTATAATTAAGCACAAGAGGACTATAATGCTAATATTCAGGCTAGCTTACAAGTTAGGAGTTCCCCTCCTCCCCAGAAGGATGATTGCCTTTCATTTTAAAGTTTGAAGTAGCTACAGTTCACTTAGATTTGATTACATAGCAATTAGATATGCAAATACAGATCCAGAAAAATACATTTTCAGGCTTCAGATTGTGAGCAATCAGGCCCATTCTCTTCTCTTGTACGTACAAGCAAACTCATTAAACAGCTATTGTCTCAGGGCACGTCTGCCTCAAGCTCCCCCATAAACAACCTGAACACACTGCAGCTGCCATCTTTCTTTCTTCTGGTGACTTCCTAAATGTGTACTCAAAAGCACTGCATGGGAAGCATGAAGAGAATATGTATATTCTAGCTTTAACACCAAGTTACTGAGGTCAGATGACACATGACCTGTAATCACAAAACTGACTAAAATTATTTTAATATACAATTTTAAAAGTTATTGTGTATTAGCTCATGTCTGAAATTTAAACATACTAGGTACGCTGAGGAAGAACTGTCTTTAGTTTGAGACTAGTATGAACTAGTTAATAAATTCCAGGCTAGCTTCAGCTACAGAATGCAAGCCTATCATTAAATTTTTTCTACTAAATGATATCAGTACTTAATAAGCTAAAACAAGTGGGGTCAGCAAGATGGCTCAGCAGGTAAAGGTGCTTGCCACATAAGCCTGGCAACCCAAGTTTGGTACCCAGAACCCGAATAAAGATGGAATAAAAAAACAATTCCACAGCTGTCCATTCACCTACACACCTACATACACACACACATTGTACAAACATATCATTCACAAAAAAAAATTCACAGCCAATAATAATAATAATAAATAAATAAATATTTAAATACTAAATACTCAGGCCCAGACTTAAAAGGCATGTATATACATTAGTGATGAGGTGAATGATGAGCATGGGGGAGTTTTTTACATTTTAAAATTATTTCAAAGTAGCAAGTTAAAAAAAGACATTACATACTGCTAAGCCTTTATTTTTCCAGATTTACTAAACAGATTTTGCCTGAAAGAGTCATTCCCAAACAACAAAATGTTATCAGTGAAAATAGAACTCACTTTTCCTGTAGAAAAGGAGCCACGTGTCACCACTGAGGACTTCAACTGAATCATACAACTGTTTTTTACAACCATATGTAAGCTGGTGGTGTGTTATGGTCTAGATTTGCTGCACCAAATTCAGAGTGAGAAAATCAACAATAAAACAATGGCAAGTTGGATCTTTGAGGACGTAGTCTGGCTTCAAAAGGAGGGAAATAATATGATCTATCTCCCTTTTGTTCCTTACATCTGTTCAACCACACTTCTCTTTGTGGAGGATAACATCAGTGGAGTCTCCTATGGAGTACAACACTCAGCAAATACTGGATCCTGCTAGTGCCTTTATCTTTGGGATTTTACAGCCTCAAGAAGAGCAATAGCTTCTATTCATTATATACTACCCGTTCTCATATATTTGGTTACAGTGGCACAAATAGACCTTGCTGAACAATGTGGTTCTAGAATTTTAGTTTACAAAAAAAGCACAGGCTTAGACTAGTTTAACAGCAACCAATCTAGTTTAACAGCAACCAATCATAACAACCTCATGAGTACAGCACTTAAACTAGCTTCTAATTGTACAAAGTCAACACCAAGGATTTAGGGGAATTTGAGAGACCAGGGACAAACATCAGAAATCCTGAACTTTGCCACAGAGATTACCATAAGGTATCTTTTAACTATGGACAATAGAGAGCATGACAGATCATCTGTGGAATTACACACACCTCAGCACACAGAATGCCCCATTTCAAAACACTGCCAACATCATTTGGCAATTATCAATTTTTATTTCACACCAAATGATTCCTAATACCATGTCAAATTATATACATATATATTAATTTTTACTTAAAACCTTCCGCCAGTTACTCCTGTATGTGTATGAACATAAAGGCATGAGCTGTTCACTACAGATTTGCTTTCTACTGATAGTGTCTACAAAAGATATCTTGTATTTTAAAGTATACAGTAAATTCCCAATTATGGAACATTTCTGAACAGCTACACTTCCTATTAAAATTTTAAGATAAATGAAAAGATTGGAACATGTATTTAAGGCAAATCTGACATAAAAATCTTAGGCTATTAGTTAAGACCATTAACTAATGGAAAGGTTAAGTGCCCTGTCCTGTATATAGTATTCTAAACTTGATAGGTTAAATGATTTGAGAGTCTTATAATGAGTCACTAAGACCCCAGTGCTCTGGGAGTGAACAGAAAGACTGTTGATAATCACATCACAGCAGTTATACAGCTTGGGTTATTTTGGACAAATTGAGAGGTAAGGACATCCTTCTATAGCCTCACACCTATTATGATATTAAAAAAAATATCCTTCACACACCATCAAAACATAAGGTGGCAGGTATGACTCAGAAGCATCATTGCTTGTTTTTTCTCTTTTCTCTTAAACAAATCATGTCTTTTATTTCCTCCAAGATAACTGGGAAATAAATGCAGCAAAACTAGGTAAAACACAACAACTTAAGTAATTTCCTAGACAGTAAGAGTCAATCCCCAACCAACACTCAGTAGCTATACAAAAGCAAAAAATAAATATTAAGTTAATAAAAATTTCACTTAAGTAAGAATTTACAAAGCAAATTGTAAAGTTTTTCTCATACTGAAACAAGTAAACTATACCATTATAAAAGCAATTTAAAATGTTTGTCATTACAATTGTTTTAAAGGGCAAAGTAATGAAGTATATAAGAATGGAATTTACCACCCTACATTATAAAATGAAGTAAAGATATCAAGTAAGTAGACTTGATATTGAGGAGAAATTAGCTAAAAGATATAAATTGTAACTCAACAAAAAATGGAGGCTACAAAAAATATTTTAGTCTATCAGAAACAAAACACCATTAACTAGGAAGTATATATAAACGAAATTACAGAAACATAAAAATATGGGCACGAATTCTGAAACCATTATGTGTAGCACAAATAGTAAGAACCCAGAGACAGACATGGGGGTCAAGCTGAAGATCAGAAAAGCAAAGCAGTCAGCCACTATATAGAGGAGTTCTTACCTCTATCTCAGACCAAAAAAGACGATCCTGCCTCCATGAATTCTCAGAATGAGACTGTGCCTGAAAGCTGTCTCTTCCCATCTTAAACTCTTCTCTAGAGCTGGGATTAAAGGTGTGAGCCGCCACCACCACCTGGATCTGTTTCTGGATCAATCTTGTGTAGCCCAGGGTAGCCTTCAACTCACAGATTTCTGTCTCTTGAGCCTGGGATTAAAGGTATGTGCCACCACTGCCTGACCTCTAGTCACTTAGTTTAGCAATCTAATTTTCAGGCAAACTTTATTTATTAAAATACAAATAAAATATCACCATAGTTAGGGAGATGGAGACAAGAGTGTTATGGTCGGGTGGAGAGAGGAATATAAAGAGGAAAAGATAACTCACTAGAGTGTGGCATCTGAGATTTGGTGGAGACAGAGAGCAATCTAGGCAGTCTGAGGATTGCCACTTCGGTCTGAGAGTTAGAAGAGGTAAAAGGTCTTTCTAGTGGCTTACTGCTCTGCTTTTCTGATCTACAGCTTTAACCAATCATCTGTCTCTGGGTTTTTATTATCTGTGCTACAATTATGCAAATATCTATTGGAAATATTCTTGTTATAAATTTAAAACTGACCAGGCACATGCCTCTAATCCCAGCACTTGGGAGACAGAGGTAGACCAAGTTCTGAGTTCAAGGCCAGCCTGTTCTCTAGGACAGTCAGGAATACACAAAGAAACCCTGTCTCAAGAAAAGAACAGCAACAACAAAGAAAAACGAAAAACAAAGAATTTTAAAAGGGAAAAGTTAATCTTATGCTATAGTAAAAAACATAAGGCAAGCACTATTGTTATCCACCTGACTACAATAAGCATCAACAGAAAGAGCCAACCTTATACTTTTAACTGCTAAATGTGGTATATTGAGAAAAAAAAATCACATCACTTGGATATAACAATATAAAATATTTGGAATGTGATAAAGGTATTTTTTAAAAAGATTTTCATCATTTTTAAGTTCTGTATATATGTCTATGTGTACGGTTATGGGCACAAGAGTATTGACATCTGTGGAGTCCAGATAAGGGTATCGCACACCCTGGAGTTACAGGAAGTTGTAAGCTACCCAACGTGAGTACTGGGAACTGAAGTCAGGTCCGAGGCAAGATTGCAGGTGCTCGTAACTGCTGATCTATCTCTCAAGTCCTAAGGTAACTTATATAGCACCGTTTTAAAGAAATAAATATTCTCTATTATAGGGATAAAGAATAATAATGTACACTTGGTGGTGTAAAAGTCAGTTCTCAGATTATGTACTAAAATCATCAAGAATACTGAACCCTAAATTCCTGCTCTTAGAAAAAAAATGGGGTTAGGCTTCATGAATACATGAGGTCACAACATTTTTATTAACAAATCAATACATAACTAAGTTTTATATATGTTCCTGTTTAAAGAAACTTGTTTAAATTTTAAATATCAACTGTTGATTTCATTAACACTAAACTAACAGTCAACAACTGTGTTTAGACTAAGCTTCTCTGATGCAGACATCTGCTCCATAAGGTAGCACAGCTTTTTGCTCAAGAACATTACTAGACAAGTCCCTCAGCAGCATACTTAAGGGAATATCTGAAAGAGAAGCTCGCCAACAGAAAGGAAGCATAAGCATGAGGTACTAAACAGACTGTGACGAGAACAGGGCGTGTTGTGTGAACGCTAGAGCAAAATGGCAGTGTCTCATCTTGTTTCATCTCAATGGAAAATATTCAGATGATTCCTTTCTGTCATTATGCATGCTTCCATGAGTAAATGCAAGTGTCACAAATATTTCTGAGTTACAAATAAGTCTTGCCGAGTTGGGGAAATTAGAAATATTGCAAATGATGAAGAGCTTTGTGTGCCCCCCAAAATAAAATGTTAAAAATTACACCAAATCAATTTTCAAGGAGCACAGAAATTTGCTGTACTTCTAAAAAATAAACAAAAAAACAAAATCCCCCATGTATTTTATTTCAAATGCGTGTCTATCTATGCACATGTGCATGCATATGTGCCCACAATCCAGACGTGGCTTTAGATACCCTGGAGCTGGAGTTGTATGCAGTTGTGAGCCACCTGCTTTGGGTGCTGGGAACCAAACTGCAGTTCTTGCAAGCAGATTGTATATTCTTAGCAATGGAGCCATCTCTCCAGTGTCCACTGTAACTACTATTCTCACAACTCATCTATGAGTATAATTTTTTTATTAAATAAGAACTAAAGGAAATATAAACTTGGTGTAGGAGGTCTTTCTGTTTATGTGTTGCTTTCATTGGTTAATGAATAAAGAAACTGCTTGGCCTGATAGGGCAGAACTTAGGAAGGCGGAGAAGACAGAACTGAATTCTGGGAGAAAGAAAGCAGAGTGAGAGAACAGCCATGGAGCCACCAGGTCAGACACGCTGAATCTTTCC
Organism: Ondatra zibethicus; assembly: GCA_004026605.1. Taxonomy (NCBI): domain Eukaryota; kingdom Metazoa; phylum Chordata; class Mammalia; order Rodentia; family Cricetidae; genus Ondatra; species Ondatra zibethicus. The sequence goes on along the minus strand of PVIU01002534.1, from coordinate 21,931 downwards.
CGATAAGCCACAACCTCGTGATGACACACAGATTATTAAAACCGGGTTAAATCAAGATGTGAGAGTTAGCCAATACGAGGCTAAAGATAATCGGCCAGGCAGTGATTTAATTAATTCAGTTTTTGTGTGATTATTTTGGGTGTAAGCTAGCTGGGTGGCTGGGATGAAACAAGGGGCCCTGCTCCCTGCAACAAAACTTGTACTTTCAGAGCAGCAGAAATGTTCCCTTAATTATGTTAGTATCTTTTAATTTCAAAAAGATTCCTGGTTTGAGTATTTTCATTTTCTGATGAAAGAGGATGGTTATTTGAAATTGTGGTTGGCTATATAGACTTGGTTGGTCTTAACTCTGAGATCTACCCTCCTCTACTTCCCCAATGTTGAGATTAAAGGTATATGCCATCACATTAACAATGTTTTAATGAATCTAGATTTAATATTCAAGTAAAAAAAAATCACACTATAAATATACATGGTCCCAAAATACACATAAGAATATAAACAATGATTAACTAGACTAGGAAAAGATGGGGATTTTTAAAAAATGAATTCCAATCAGGGTTTTTTTTAATACTAAAATACATGAAATCCTATTATAATTTTTAAATTATTTTTTGAAAATTAGTTGTTTCCTATTTCTGACTTCTTTTAAATCTGATGTCATTCAAATCTTACAGCTTTTGAATGAGTTGCTGCTAATGATGGCTGGCTACATTTCATGTCTTCAGACATTTTTTGTTTACTCTTTTGTTTCTTATTACTCAATGAACTCACAACTTAGATGAGCAGACAGTACTAGTCAGAAATTAATTCTGTTAGTTTCAAAGATAAAAATCATTATTAATAATTATTAAAGTGTCTTGCGAGTCCCCATTTTAATTGCTGAAAAGGACAGGTAGTGATATCATCTTAGCTCTAACACATGCTTAGTATGCAAAAGACCATAGGTTCTATACCCAGCCTCCAAAATATATAATAAAACATCTTTAAAATAAAAAGAATTTTTATTTGTCTTAAAAAGTCCATTTCTCTGGTACCTAATTTTATTGCAACTAAGAGTATTATAAAATTAAAACATTTTAAAATTAAAAAGCAACAAAACTTGTAATAGTATTTCACAGCTAAAGGACTAAATTGGAAAAAAATCTACTATAATAGAATAGAGTAGCTCACTAGATTCATGAAATTGTCCAATAATGAAGTTCTTCATTACAGGATTATGGAAAGGAACATCAAGCAATACAGAACAATGATAGAGACAAATGGCAAAATGCTAACAAAGGCAGTGAACAGGCACCACTGGAGATAGTTGACAGCCTTGAAAAACCAGAAGTTGCCACAAATTACACCAAGGATGTTTACAGGTAAACCAAGGATGTTTACAAAAACTTGACAGCATTCTGACTGGCTAATTTTTTCTGTTGAAAAGTTTCAAATAAGGATAAACTATCTTAAAAAGTACCATTTCTCTGGTAGGCAATTTCTTGCATTAAACAAAAGAGATTGTCTCCAATGAGTTTCCTTTTTCTTAGACTGGTCTTTTATCCTAGATGGTTTGAAGAAAAAGGGATTTAGTCTTTGGCCGCAGAACAAATTCTAAGGTTTCAAGCTGAAATATCTCCTATGGGTCCATGTGTCTGAACACTTTCTACCCTCCTGGTTACACTGTTTGGGGAGGATATGGTGAGGCCTTTAGGAAGTTAGGTACAGCTGGCAGACAGACTACTGAGGTGAGCTACTTTCCAAAATGGATGCTATGACAAGACCATATCCCCTGATTGCAGCCTTCCTCCCTGAAGTCACATCTGTCTGTTATCTGACTACAGTGATTTCAAAGAAACCAGTACAGTCGGTTTCCTTCTGCTTTAAAAATCAACCACTTTCAAAGTTCAACATATCCCCAACTGATCAAAAAGAAAGGACAAAAAGCAACTCAGTGAGGAAAGGGTTTATTCAAATATAGGTCCTTATAATATTTCATTATTAAAAGCAATGAGGTCAGGAACTCATGAGGGGCAGAAGCCGGAGGCCATGGAAGTGTACGGCTCACTGGCTTGCTGCTCCTCATGGCTTACAGAGCCTGCTTTCTTAGAAAACTCAGAACCACAATCCCATGGATGGTACCATCCACAATGGGCTGAACCCTCTTCCATAAATTTCTCATTAAGAAAATGACTTAAGAGCCAGATCTTATGGAGACATTTTCTCAACTAAGTTCCTTCCTTTCAGATAACTAATCTACCTTGTGTCATGTTGACACAAATATAGCCAGCACATAAAAATCAAATTCCTAGCTGTCAACAACATAGACATCTTAAAGACACTGGCATTGCAGAGCATGGCAAAAGGCTCTGAGGCATGGAGATGTGCTATTAATTTAATGTGTTAAGGTCAGAGGACTGTTAAGATAAATGATCCTGAATGAGTATTTTTTCTTCCTTCCCCCCCCCATTCATTCATGGGTTTTTCAAGGTATAGTTTCTCTATGTAGCCCACCCCTAGCTGTCCTGGAACTCACTCTGTAGCCCAGACTGGCCTGAACTCAGAGATGGGCCTGCTTCTGCCTCCCCAGTGTTGCGATTAAAGGCATATCACCAAAACCCAGCAAATTGTCTTAACACAAAGAAACATGACGCCGACTGGATGGTTACAAATTGTATAACTATTAAATACCATACTGTTCCCCATAAATTTATCAACTATTTGTAAATTAAAAATAAAAATTTCTATCCACAAAAAGAACAAAGAACTGACAATTCAAAGACACTAGTCTTACTTTATTACAGTAATAGAATTTCTAGGTGGGTTACCTAAGGCTTCATGATCATTTATGACTCCCCTTCAGACCACCTCTTCCAATGTAGTTATTTTTTTAAATAATTAACCATATTGTAATATTAAAAACTGCTTCCAATGGGAAAATTAATTCCTTTAACATAGCATTCAACTTTGCATTCAATGTCAAACAGCCTCTCTAATTTTACCTCAAACCTTTCACTATGGGAAACTAAGCACCCTCACCTACCCAGTCAATCTTGTTCCTTGTACAGAATATTCTTTTAAAGAAGTAATCAGTAATGGATTGGAAGGTGGACTGTGGTGTGATGCTAAGGCAAGAATAAAAGTTCAGAGAGAAAAAACATTCCTTACAAAGTACAATCTTTTTCAACTAAGGATTCTCTGAAAAAGTCAAAACACAATGCTCAATTTAAGGCATAACTATATACAATTGGTTTCTCCCCAATACCTGTAAAAGATGCTCAGTCTCCTATATAACACACAGAAGTTTAATTCTGTTGGTGATGCAGTGCAAAAATTAGCAAAAAAAAATATATTCCAAAATATAATAATTCTGTCCTGAATATTAAACTGGTAACTAGTTACAAATAAAGACAAACACAGAAGACATTCAATATAGTATTTAATGGTATGTATGTGTGTATAACAGCAAAAGATTAGAAATCTTTCCTGATTCACACAAGTCAATGTGTGGCAATTTAAAAGAAAACTATATAGGTATGTTTCTATATAGTGATGTTAAACAATGGTGTTAAGTAAAAATATAGTAATAAAACAAGGTGCAGAAAATGTTCTGTATATTACAATCTATGGGACCAGTAAGAAATTACTTACAGAAGGACAAGTGAGCAGATACCCCTAGGATGTATGTGACTGCTACATAACTGTATAGGGGATGAGGAAGAAGAGATGATGATGAAAAGGGAGGAGGAAACGATTATGCTAGTGAGGTGGTTCAGTAGCTACAAGTATCTGATGCCAAGCCTGGTGACCTGGGTTCAATCTCTAGGCTTCACACAGTGGAAGGAGAGAAACAACGCCCACAAAATGTTCTCTGGCCACTATACACGAGCATTGTGGCACACACTCAACACCACTACCAACCCCTACACACAAATATTAGTAATAAAGGCTTTTCACAAGATAAAATTAAAGGAAAAATTAAAATGTTAAAATCTACCCAATGGTAAGAGACTGAATAGGTAAATTGGGATAAAAGCAAAAGTTCTCTGAAAATTTCAACCAGGTAAGATTTGATTTGAAAGCACATAAATATTTTAAAAAGCATAAATCAAGACAATAGTAGTGGGATATACCCTAAAAGGAATAGCAAGGTAAAATTGCTTTCATTGCCTACATCACCAGCAGTAGTGTTTCCCTATTAGTAAGACTGTCTTATCTTACCAGAGAAAAAGGAATCATCACTTTACATCAGTGAGGGGTAAAAAAAAAGATACAATGAACCGAAACCCATCACAACTGTTAAAATTCATGGCAAGGAAAAGAAATGCACAGCAAGCCTAGTGCTGTACCGTTAGAGCATTTCTGGGAACTGATTCAGTATGTATGAGCTAGTGAGTTCTTCAAACTTTTAACATAAAAATTCTCATGCTAATAAGAAACAGGACCTGAGTCAGGTGGTGGTGGCACATGCCTTTTATACCAGCACTCAGGAGGGAGAGTCAGAGGAAATCTCTGTGGGTTCGAGGTCAGTCTGGTCTACAAGAGCTAGTTCCAGGAGAGGCTCCAAAGCCACAGAGAAACCCTGTCTCTAAAAACCAAAAAAAACCAAAAAAACAAAAACAAAAAAGCAAAAAGAAAACAAAAAAATAATAAAAAATTAAAAATAAAAACAAAAGCAATTTATGGATTGTGGATGGTTCTATTTTGTTTTGTTCGAGACAGGATCTCACTGTGCAGACCAGGCTGACCTTGAATTAACAGATCTACCTGCCTCTGGTAATGCTGGGATTAAATGGGAGTGGCTAGATATAATTTAAACAAGCATTTTTTGAAAGAACATCTATAGGACATGAGAAGAACTATGAGTATGAACTACACATTTGGTGATACAAAAAAATTAACACTACTATTATTATTACTTATTATTATTGAGGCTATTTTAGAGCTACTTAATAAAATATTTAAAGTTGAAAATGTATGTCTAGAATTTGCTCCTTGAACACCCTAACACGCAGTGGGGAGGAATAGAAAGGAGATAAGGAAGAACTCTCCTGTGAAAAGACAAGAAGTGGTAATGCTGACTAATGGGCAGGAAACAGCCCAGTAGGCTGCTGGTTGTCCTGCTTCTATTTATTTCCACAGTGAAAAGATGCTTAAAAAAATAAATAAATCCTTTCAGTGCTTAAGGTATTATTTATGAAGAACACAGTATTGAACAAAATGAATAAAACAAGTTCTTTGGAGCTGTATTTATGCTAGATAATTTTGCCATTAGCTGTCAAAGACACTGAGACAAGAGACAAATGTTAATCCATTATGAAAATTTAACTAGCAAAATCCACGGGAATATCAGAACAAACAGAAGTATATACCAACCACAAGACTAATTTTTCTCTTTCAAAATACTTAAGACAACAGTAGCCCTCCATTAAAAAAAAAGAATGTCAATCCTTACACTCCTAAAAACGGAGGAAATTTAGTTTGTATATTACTTGGAATTCCATTTGAGTACATTTTCCTATGAAACCCAATATATGAACAAGTTCAACAAAGCCTCCATATAAGGGCTGCCCATGCATGCTTCAGCAATGCCAGGGCATAAATTTCATTTTTTCAATTTCACACCTTCCTATCCCTCAACATATAGCTCAACTACATAGTAAAATGAAAAAGGATGGAACATAATATTGCAGGAGAAATATAAAATTATGAATCAGCATGACCACCTTTTTCTATAAAAGAAGTGTACATATGAACAATTATTTGAACAACCTAGAAAATATCCCCAAACTGTCTGAAGTAGTTTTAGAATAATGGACTTGGTTTTTAATCTTTTAATTATATTTAGTGTTTGCTTAATGAGTGTGAATATACATACCACTATTAGCAGTCCTAGAATGACAGGCAGATCCCTACCCTACATCGTCCTTCATAGTGAGCAGGATCTGAACTAAAACTTCCCAGTCTGAAAACTTCTGTAAGACAGATTTGACTGACCTAGCTTCACCAACTCTAAACATTTCAATCATGGGTGGATCTGACTAAATAGAATGAGGTGTGAGGCAGGAATTCACAGCCTTGCACACTTTGTTCCCTCCTCAGACTGCCTAGACTGCAGTGTATCTCTACCAGTGCCACACTCTAGTGAGTTCCTATCTCTTCCCCTTTATATTCCCCTCTCCATGCAACCATAACACTTCTTTCTCCACTTAGTGCTAGGACTAAAGGTGTTTGACTGCCAAGCACTGGGATTAAAGGTATACGCTACCACCACCTGGATCTGTTTCTGGCTTGATCTCCTGTAGTCCAGGTTAGCCCTGAATTTACAGAGCCATCAGTCTCTATCTCAGGAGTCCTGGGGTTAAAGGTATGAACCACCACTCCCTGGACTCTAGTGGCTTAGCGTTGTACTCTGATTTTCAGGCAATCTTTATTTATTAAAATAAAATAAAATATCGCTAGTATACAAAATACAGTGCTGGTCTATTACTTTCTTTCCCTAAACCACTCTCTCTAGTATCTGGATTATGTTAAAAAATAGTTTCCTATTAGAAAAACTAAGATTAAATCCTTGAAGAATTCTGACAATCAAGGGAATTACTGCCTAACTGAAACTCCCTAGTTAGAAACCATTATCAAATACTCCAAAATACCTAAATTATTCCTGAGCATTCACATGTTATACACAGAAAATTCTCTACATGGCCCCATGTGACAGGTGGAAGCCATAAAGTAAGTGAACAACAACAGCAGTACACAGCACCCTTCAGTATGTAAGAGAAAGGTATACAAAACATAGCTGAATTTCAGGTCCTACCCCCACTATATATTTGAATATTCTAATTTTTAAGCCCACCATTAGATTTCAAATTAGAAATAATCTGTATGATACTGCTGATTCATTATGTGAGTGTATCTGTTCTTCATTTCTTGGCAATAGAGCTCTCATTTACTCTTTGTATACTAATGGGGTAATAGATGATTAAAGGTTATGGGACAGTCCCAGCCTGTGAGTGGGTTGCCAGGGAAACCAAAATCATTTTAACTAAAAAGGCTGGCACTTTCTGGTTTCCAAAAGGAGAAAAGGATAGGGAATAAAGGATGACTTTACCACAAATGGCCAATGATGTCATATTTACCATTCCCCAAAGAAGACTCCTAAAAACTCCTAAGGAGACAAACAGGAAAATTTCTATGCAATTCAACAACCAGAAAAGCCTGAATGGTGCCTGTCCCTCTCAGAAGACGCCATGCAAACTCTACCTTCCCCATCCATAACTTACTCTAGGCATTCATTTCATAAGGCTGTTCATCTGTATCATTTAAATATCCTTTAATAGCAAACTGGCAAACCTAAATGTTATTTTATTCTAGGTAGGCCACTCTAGCAAATTAACCAAACCTGAGGGAGGGATTAGAAAAAGGTCTTAGAGCTGAACAGGGACCACAGATGGGGTTGTGCTTGGCTTCTGCAGAGGAGCTCACTTCCGTAACTTCTGTGATCTGACGTAATCTCCAAATAGATAGTGTTGAAATTGAAGCAAATTATATGATACCATAAATGCTCCCGAGAGACTTGACTGCTGATTATTGTAGTGTAAGAAGTCCCTAAACATCTAATATCAGGGTACTCAGTGGTCTCAAGGAATAAAAAATAACTTGATTTCCGCTAATCCTTAAGTTAAACAAAATTTTAACAAATCATGACCCATGGAAAAATAAGAAAACATGAAATACATTAAATTGGTTTCCTAAATTCAAATGTTGCAGTATTTCTGCAGCTGTTGTTACTGGAAATGGCTTACTGGTAAAAGGTGGCACGTGAAACAACACACCGCACATTTCGTTTCAGCATCTGACTACCACTTTTTGGCATGTCAACTCTGGCAAGTCTTACTCAACCTCCCTGACAAGAAATTTCCTCACCCACAAAATGTAAACAATAAAGCCCAGACTATTTGAAAGATTGTGTGTCAAATATTGAGAACAAAGCTAATGTACAGAATTAAATCAGAAGAAATGACCACAAAGTAGCTGATTTTCACTCATACCATATTTTCTAACAATGCTATTACCACAAACATACTCAACCACAGAGATAGAGGGTCCTTGGACACTGCCATATGCTTCCTGGTACAGACGGGACATTCCTAATAGTGTTCCAAATTCTATCAGTTCCTGCCATCAGGTTCTATGTTACCTGCCCCTATTCTGACAGCTACTTAAATTTTAAAACGAACACTAAAACCAGTGTTGGCAAGCCCACCAATAATAATAAATCATTACCAATGCCAAGAAAACGAAAGCTAAATTGGCAAATTAACTTATGTGCTCAAAATCTGCATCTTAGAATTGCATGATACTATCTATCTTCCAGAAAGAACTAAAAGCAGACAGAGCCTATAATCATCACTGTTTGCCAAGCCTTTGAGGGGGACGCCAAGGAGAGGCATCTACATCATCCTTTCATTACCTCAACTACAGGGCCATCTTTTCTAATGCTTATTCAATGCCAAGTATTCACCAAACAGCAAGGAAATTCCATAAAAGACAGTATGTGTTGTGTTTAGTGAAGGATTCTGTCAACAAACATAGTTTCTATCATATTTTTGTCCAACTTCAATGAAGCAACAAGGAAATTAAGATAGTTTTTCTAGCTTTCTTAGTATTTTAGTACATAACCATAAAAGGATTATTATGATAAATTTTTGTTAACTATTAAAACATACTTATCGGCCTTGCTATATTAATTTATGTCATTACTTACCGTTTGTTCTATTTTTTACCAAACAGACAAGCACCAAGTGAAAACACCTTTATTGTTCACTTTCTTTTACTATCAACACTTCTAAAAGCCCACTATGGTTGGGGAAGATGGCTCAGTAGGTAAAGCAAATGCTATCAAAGGCTGATGAACAGTTTGGATCTCTAGAACCCATGTGAAAGTCATGTTGAGTGTGAGACCCACCCATAATCACAGTACACACAAAATGAAGACAACTAGACTAACTGAATGAGTGTTCTATGTTGAAGTGAGAGATCTTGAATCAATACAAAAGGTAGAAAGTTCAAGTAAGAGACCTTGACTCAATACATAAGCAATAAAAGAAAACAGACATCGAGCTTTGGTCTCTACATGCATGTGAACATATACATGTATGCATATATATGAGCACATGTATGCATACACACATTCACATCATACACATGCAAAAAAGCACATGTGAATTACATCATAAACAAAGATGACAGTGTTATATGCCATCAAAATTAAGATTATGAAAACATTTTGATGATAAAAAATTTATAAATTCCTCTCAAAATTTACATAAAAAGTATCAGTCACACAGAAGCCATTCAATATAGCAAGCTCATCTATAGCACATTAACAACACTGAAAATACATTCTGTATATAATTCATTTTCAGGTGTTTTCATTTATTTTATTATTGTTTTCTACATGTGTATTAATATATACATATGTATATTCTGCACATGTATGGCAGACATGCTTTATATAAATTATATAACATGTATACGTATGTAACATGTATAATCTTAAAGGTTTAACATCTCAACAGACAATAGGAGAAAATAAAACATGGGGACTGTTTCTACAAGTAAGGTTAATAGGAGAAACCCTACTATGACATGGGACACTCAAAAGTGACCAGAACAGACAACAGGAAATACTATCATTTACAAAAGTAAAAGAACTATAGTATTTTCTCATATTAAATAAGCATCTCCATGAGTCTGTAGTTTAAAACACAATATATTGCTATCATTTATTTCAATACTTATTAATATCCATCTCCTTGTTCTAAAAGCTTTACATGCATAACTCATCCAACCATCAAACAATACAAAGCAGAACCAAGATTCAAACCTAAGCCATTTGATTAATGCTCACTCCTTATCATTTAATTCTGCCAAAGACAATAGAAAATATCTGTACTCATGGCTAAAATAATCTCTAATTCTCATCTATGAGTACTGTATAGGCATGCCATGTTGGTGCTAGGAATTGAACCTGTGTCCTCTGAAAGAGCAGCAGTCAGTGCTCTTAAACGCTGAGCCATCTCTTTAGCCCAAGAAACAATATTTCTTAACTAGCAGATGGACACCACTTTTCTGGTAAAGATCAGTATGCTCTTAAGTTGTCAAAACTTCATTCAATGTCCTTATGCAACTGTATTTGTATTGTTTAAGGCCAATGCCACCCTAACACCACTTACTCAAAGGAACCAAGACTTCAGAAGATTACAACACACCTAAATTCCAAATGTGTTTAAAACTTTTACTTTAAAAAGTTTAAATGCAACATCTAAAAATGTTCTAGGGAGAAAAGTATAACTCCCACAAAAATCTTTAAATTCAACTAAATAATGAAGACATTATTAAAGATATCATCAGAGTTTCCTTCCAGACTTCTAGATACCCACTCCTTTGCACTGAACTAAGAACTAAGGGGCCATCAGCTTGGGGCAGCTCAAGTGACAGCGCATCAAAACGCTGGTGAGTCGCTTTCTTTCTATAAACTCCACCAAGTATCCCAACATAAACTGACCCCGGACTTATCATCCAATGGCTCTTTGAAAAACAATACTCTATTAAAAAACTAAAATCACCCTTAAAAACAAATTTTAATGAATAGTAATAGAACTCATGATATTTAAAATCACATTTTTCTTAATTTTTTTCACAGACAGAAATTTTAATATTCTACCTCATAATATTCTGTATAAAAGCAAACAAGGCAAATAGAATCTCCATAACAACAATATTTAAAGTAAATAGTTGAGCATCAAATAATTAGTTCAAATGACAATTCCTCAGAGTTCTCCCTCCTTTTCTTCACTCTTTCAATCACACACAAAGTAACAGAAGTGGTACTAGGAGCAGGGGTTAAAAATAGAAAGCAGATTTACTAACTAAAGTAAAATGTCAAGAAAACTGCTTTTAGTCAAGAAAAACATTATTGCTGAAACTAACTGTCCCCACTCATCTGGCCAATCTCATTTGGGGTCTATCAAAACAAACACTTTAGGAGCTGAGCACAATGTTATACCTGCAACCCCAGCTATCCAGAAAAGTAAAGTAAGATAACAAGATTAAAGCCAGCCTGGGCTGGCTTATCACAGTATGGTCTTAAAACCACAAAAGTACAGAGGGACTGGGATGTGAGACCCCACCTAAAACTTAAGGATCTGGTGATACAACTTCATGGCACAACTCAGGGCCTTGGACTCAAAAATAAATAAATAAATAAATAAATAAATAAATAAATAAATAAATAAATAAATAAATGAATGAATGAATGAATGAATGAATGAATAAATCCACTTGTTTGTTTTGTTTTTCAAGTTTTAGTTGTATGTTGTTACGTAAAACGCAGTAGTCAGATTCTTATTGGCAGTTTTTAAATAGTAAGTTGCAAAGCAAGTTATCATGCTAGAGTAATGGATACTTAGATACTTCATTCTTGAATGAAAATGGTAACAAAGAAAGCAGAATAATGTCTTAAAACAACTCCAAAGTTCTCATTGTGAGGATCATACTCAATGTCTGAGATATGGAAATTGATAATGGGCAAAAATGCTGGAGAACATCCGTTTGTAAAGGACTTACCTTCTTTTTATCCCTCATTGAGCCTTTGCCTCGGACCATTATTTTACATCCTGTTTCTGCTTCAAGTTGTTTAGCTGTAAGTCCTCTAGGTCCAAGGATTCTCCCAACAAAATTAAACTGTGGGGAAAAATAATATATATTATCCCCTTGTTGAAGGTGCATCGAAGTTCTTTAAAAGCATACATATGCATTAGCTTACTCAATCGCTTCTGAACATAAACCAGGGAGAAATCAAACCTAGAACTCATTAATTACTTGCCAAATGAGATGTAAATCATTGCCTTACGAGGAATTTCGTATGCACTAATGCAAACTATAGAACAATCTAGCTAAACAAAGGTATCTTTATTGAGTTGTCCATCAACACAGAATCCAAGCCAGAGGATACAGTAAAGAGTTAACAAAACACGGGTACCACACAGACGGTGATACTCTCTACAAAATAAATCCTGTCCTTTAACAAGAATACTTGGGTGAGAGTCCTGCTTTCTTAACAAGAAAAGTTGTCTCCAGAGACAATTGTGTAAGTGACAGTTCCACATTGCTGACAGAACATTAATGTTCAAACTAGGATTCTATCCTGTGCTACGTACAAAACTCTTGAGTATGCTTTTTAAAATTATAATTGTTAAACAATTTATTGTGGATTCTTAATTACCTTTTTCTTCCAATCCCACTTTTAACTTAGAGTCTAAACTTCCTATAAAAAAAGTCAGTGATGAAAAGCATTGTATAAAGAAAACTTTAGCATCCCTCCACAGAAAGTTCTATTATTCACATTTATACAATTTGAAAGGTCACTAGGAAGTACACACTTCCACTCACAAGGAAAAACAACTAGCCAGCTATAAACATCATGTAATATTACACTTGTATCAGCCACACACATATTAAATTTACCACATCTGATGGGTTACCAGCCTGTATCACTTACATCTGGAGTATATTTTATGCTGTCCGAAAAACAAAATTGTCCAACAATGCACTTCTCAGGACTTACCCCACTGCTAAGCTACATACAAGTACACATATTTGGAACTTTCTAGTTCATTATTTATTCTTACCACATCATACTGTATGTACTAACTGGTGGAACTGTACTGAAAAGTATCTTAGCTATTTCCAGCCATTTTCCATTACTGCATATATTTCACTGATTGTTTAGATACTCAGTAAAGTGTGCATTGGGATCAACTACTCAAACTCTGAAATCATGAATAACGGCCTAATTTCATTTAGTTCGGCCTTCTTTCATCTCTCAAGAATGTAAAAACATTTTTCAATGTGCCTTTATTATTTTAAAGCTATTTCTAAAAACTTAAGTTTTCCTATAAGTCTGCAAATATTTTTTCTAACTTTGTTCTAACATGTGAATACATAATTAGTTTTTAATCAATCTTTACCCGGAAACAGTTTCTTGATTACTGATTTTTATAATTGTTCTTGGGCGGCTTCCTGGGGGCTGTGTCTGCAAACTGCCATTGTCACGGAGTCATATCTTTTTCTCTTCCAACTCTATATTTTTATTTACTACTTACATAGCACACCTTGAGTTCAAAAGCAAATGTGTATCATTCTCTACTTGCTACTAGTTTCAAGAACAAGGTTGATAAAAGTTTTAGGTGATCTAAGCATCTTATATACTTCAACAGATCAGAGGGTTACAACCAATTTTTTTAAACCAATTTTATACTTCTGAAATAAACTCAAGTTGAACATTATGCATTTACTTTTATTTTTATGGCCTACTAGGTCCAGTTTCCCAACATTTTGGTGGCTTATTTTAAAAAGACAATGAAAAAAAATTATTCACGGAGCTGGAGCACGGGCTCAGCAGTTAGCACCGGCTGTTCTTCCAGAAAACCTGGGTTCAATTCTCAGCTCTTACAAGTCAGCTCAAAATCCTCTGTAATTCCAGTCCCAGGGATCCAAAGCCCTCTTCCGGTATTCCCAAGAGCCAGGCATGCATGTGATACACAGACACACATGCAGGCAAAAAAGATTCATATGCATAAAATACCTCTAATTTTCTTGTCTCATAATAAGGACCTCAGATTTATACACTAAGGTTATTCAGACCCCCAAACATGTTGGAATGTTTCCAACTATCTGGATGAGCTTATATGAAACTAATACTATTTTATCTTGAAAACCAACTGGAACTCACTGATGATAGACTCAGTTTCATTAATTTTGATATTTTTATACCTTAGTATTATCAATTTTGATGTACTGTGGTTTTCTTATAAATGCACACATATTTCCTAAATATTCAAATTTATAGAATAAAATTTTATTTAAATATTTGTTAACCAGCAATTCTGTTTTGAATGTGAATGAGTGAGTATATGCCTCATGTACGTTTGTTCACCATGTTCCGGTCTGGTGCCTGGAAAAGGCCAAAAGAAGGCGGTGGGTCCCCTGGAGCTATAGTTACAGATGATTGTGAACCACGGTGTGGGTGCTAGGTCTCAAACCCAAGTTCTCTGGAAGAGAAAAAAGTACTCTTACACACTAAGCCACCTCCCCAACCCTATGATAAGGATTTTTCATTACAGGTTATCTATGCTACTACTCTTCCAAGACACAGACTGATAATTTTGCTCACTGGAGTTGATACATTAAAAAAATAAGAAGAAGAAGAAATGGCTTCAACTCTCCAAGCCTCATTATACTCTTTTTTATTTGCAATATAAATGTGTACCTTTGTCAAATTCTGGAATTTAAAATAACACTGTGACTTGTTTGAAAATACAATGCAATAGGTGTTTATCTTAAGAACTGCCTAGTGGCTTCAAACACTGGCTGCAGACACAAACCACAGTTGCTCTAATGAACAAGGGTAAAAGTTCAGTAAATGATTCATTGAAAACTGCCATTTTGGGGTTTGCTTATTACATTGGTACTTTGGCTTATTTTCTTTCACACATTCTTCCTTTGATATCTATTCTTAGCTTTTAATTTCCATCTTTTCTTCCCCTAAGGTTTAAATTACTGGTTTTCTAAATCTGAAACAGATACTTATTGCATGTTTCCTACATGCTATAAAATATATAATGATTTTTCAAGGATGTAAGAATTTCTCGATTATCTTTGGTTTGATTTCTAGCTTCCTATGCTATACACACACACACACACACACACACACACACACACTATATATATATATCTCACCTTCTAATGTTTGTTCAGACTTGCTTTTCAACACAGGATGTAGCAATATTTTGTTTTAACAAATAAAGCTTGCCTGAAGATCAGAGTGCAGAGTTAAAGACACTAGAGGCCAGGCAGTGGTGGCTCACACCTTTAATCCCAGTATTTGGGAGTCCCACGCCTTTAATCCCAGCACTAGGGGGGTAGCGAAAGGAAGGAATATGGCTGGGTAGAGAGAGGAACATAAGGCAAGAGGAGACAAAAGCTCTGTGCAGTCTGGAGATGCAGTCTGAAGCTGTCAGTCAGAGGACACAATCTGAGGACAGAATCACCCTTTTGATCTGAGGATTCGGTAGAAGTAAAAGGTCTCTCTAGTGGCTGTCTGCATTGTTGCTCTGATCTCTCAGCTTTCAAGTCCTAATATCTGACTCCAAGTTTTTATTAAAAACAAATAGAATTCATGCTACAACAGGATATAGGCAATTAAAACTAAAATAAAAACTCTGTGTGTGTTGTGTTTGTTTGTACACAAGCATACAAAGGGGAGTGAATGCAGCTATCATGTGTGCATAAAGGTGTCAAATTCGAAAGCCAGAATACAACTGTCAGTGTCAGATGCCTCCACCTTGAGACAGGGTATCTCTTTGCTGTTTCCCACTCTGCATATGAGGAGTTAGTCTATGACTGTCAGAAGATTCTGTCCTCTGCCTCCTACCTCCTGCAGAAGTACTGGGATTAAAGATATGAGGTCTTGGCACAACTTTACATAGGTCTGGGGTTTTAAACATAGATCGTTAGTTACACTTGCACAGCAAGTATTTGATCTACCAAGCCATCTGCCCAGCTCCTATGGAAACATCTGAGCATGATAACTAAAACTTAAGTAGGTTTGATCTGTATCAGTTACCAAATAAGCTGATCTACCCTACCACTTGCCCACTGAGAGGGCACACCCTACCCTTCTGACACATTAAATATCTTTTATCACAACTAGAGTCTTGAGACTTTACAGAAAAAAACTAATTCTAACAACTATTGCTTACTTTAAAATTGTTTGCAAAGCAGATAAATATTGAAATCTGTGAGATAAAATTTTCTTTACCTTAAAAACCAATTACTATTGAACCCATGAACCAACAAAGTTCAAGTACGCTTAAGTGTATACCATAGGGATTCTAATGCAATTGGAATTGTCAAGGTCATCCTTCTCAAGATGCTTTAAGCAGAAAATGAAAAAATTAATCATAGCAGCTGTTTTGTCTATTGCAACCAATTTCCAGGTTAATGTGCTATGTCTTGCATTAAAACTCATTCTGTGTTGATTTATCATGCCAGTTCTGCAGCTTCATTCAATTAAAACAGTGTCATAACGCTTTCAAAGAAAATCATTTCAAAGAGCTTGAGCTAAGTGCAACTTGAAAAGCCAACAGAAGGGAGAGAAAAAAAAATAAAAGATAGTCATTAGCCCTACTGTTTAAGTATAGACCTTTTGGCTGAAGCTCACAGCTCACCAATTATATTTCTACCAAGTGGTATGTTAATTTCTAAAAGTTAAACAGTTATATCTACTGCTATTCAATTTGTTCACTACATTTTAAATACAAATAATGGATTTTTCGCAGTGACAAATATAAGTTATGAAAACTCCTGCAACCTCCTTAAATAAGCATAATTAAAAACAATGTTCTTGTGAGATATTACCAAAAAAATGACTGACAGAAACTACATTTCCAAAAGCATCTCAGAAGCACTTTAAGAATTACTAGACAGTAATCTCTGCTTAAAATTTTGGAATTAAAAATAAAAAGTATGGACTGGAGAGATGGCTCAGAGGTTAAGAGCACTGACTGCTCTTCCAGAGGTCCTGAGTTCAATTCCCAGCAACCACATGGTGGCTCCCAGCAGTCTATAATAAGATCTGGTGCCCTCTTCTGGTCTGCAGGCAAAAATGCAGACAAAACACTGTATACATAATAAATAAATAAATAGTTATAAAATAGCATGCAAGTTTTAGGTTGGTTTTTTTGTTGAGGCAGGATTTCTCTATGTAGCCCTAGTAGTTCTGGAAATTGCTCTGTAGACCAGACTGGCCTTGAACTCACAGAGATCTGCATGCTACCACCACCACCCAGCACTGGATTGCTCTTTTGTACGAGATAATTTGGCGGCTAGATAGATGCTCAGCTGTTAAGAGCAAATATAGTTCTTGCAGGACCTGAGTTTTATTTTCAGTACCAAGGTCAGGCTGCTCAAAACTATCTCTAAATTCCAGCAACAGGGACTCAAACTCTTCTGGGCTCTGAGGATTATCTTAGCAGGGCTAGAAATTAAACTGAGCAAGAACTCTATACTAAACTAAATTCCCAGTCCCTTGTTTACCATTTCCATAATTTTAACAAGGTTTTTTAAAAACTAGGTATTTAAAATAATAATAAACAGAGTAGGCATTAAGCCTACCCAGTTAAAAGTATGTATGTATGCATGTATGTACATGTACTTGTTCGTAGAAAACAGAACGGGGTCACCTCTAATTTAGACAACAACTGAGAACTTATTTTTGTTAAATATCTACCAGGGCTAAACATTTTAGCCAAAAACCAAGATGTCATGGGGGGAGATGTATTATCCTGTTTATAGATTTATATTAATTATGGATAAGTAGCGAAGGTCTCCTGGAGAAAAGGCTATTTTATACTATATATAGGAACCATTTATAAACATATCTTCATATATTCGCCATTTATAAACATTTGTGTTTATGTCCCATGACTTACAAGTGTTATTTAATAAAAGGCTTCTCACAAAACTGTTCAAGTAAAGTCACTGACACCAACTGCTACTACAAACAAAAACTGCTAAACAGTTAAAAACAAGATTTTAAATTGGCATATGAATTAAGATATTCTAAGTTAAGACAAATTTTCACTTAGTAAGATGATAAAACCATCCAAAAGAGTTGGGTAAGACTTGTACTTGCCCTTTTCAGAAGATAAATGAGTAGGTTAGAAAATAAAATTGAGTGTACAAGGTTTTATGCCACAAGCAGACAGTATCTATGATAGTACTGTGTTCAAAAAACAAAAAAACAAAAAAAAAAACCCTTACATACAAGGCCCAGTAAAAAGACCCCAAATGTCTCAAGCTTTATTTTTGCTATTGCTCCTTTTAATCAAACCTCTAAGTAACTTCTTATTCTGTTCAAACTCTCAGGTACTTCTAAAGTTTTCTTTCTGTCATCCTTGCCTTGCTCCTTCATTCCTATCCAACAAAAGTCCGAATCTTCCCATTCATCCCACAATAATGAACACGGGTCCCTTTCTGTGACTCCCTCTGAAGGAACCCTAAACCCGAAAGACAGGTGTTTCCCTCCTCTGAAGAATTTTACGTGTCCCTCTTAGCCCTTATCAGAGTGGTCCTCTGCAGGCCGTTCCTGAAGTTAGAGGCCATAATCTAAGTTTGTTAAGCCCACAGTGCTTTACAGAATAAATGCAAGCTTGAATGAATGAATGAATGGTATTTTTAGGCAATGAAAAAAGGGGAAAGTGTCCCTAACTTGAAAACACAAAATCCAAAATATTTTAAGCGTCAGAAATCATTTAAAAAAAAAACAACCTCACATTTTACAGCATTTCAGATTAGATAAAGTTAATTGAGTCAAATCTACATAAAAATTCAAACACAACAATTCAAACTGGAGAAAGGAAAAAATTAATTAATAAGTACTGTCAACAAAGAACTAAGGTGACTTTGTTCTCATGCTCTTCCCCCCAAAAAAGTGAGATTTTAAATTTTAAAACAAAATGAGTAAGAGATCAGTCAGAAACAGGTGTCACAGGTCTGAACATAAGGAAGCAAAGGGCAGAGAAATAGGTGATTAAAGACAATTAAGAAAAGTTACATTTCAAAGGCTTAAATAAATTTGACAAACTTTAAACTAACCAAAAATAGAGAACTCAGACAACAAACTTCCAGGAGACAAGCAAGAAACAATTAGAAGAAACTAAAAAGGCTACTACAAATAATCCTACCAACAAACTAGACAAAATAATCTCTGAATTCCTAAGAAGCACAGCACTTGCCAAACTGACTCAAAGAGTAATCTAAATATGATAAAAAAAAAAAAAATAAGATTAAAAAGCAATTCAAAACCTCCCAATAAAGGGAAGCCTAATGACCGGATAAAGACAAGTTCCAAACATTTAAAGAATTAAACTATCTGCCCCAAACTCTTCTACAAAACTGTAAAAACGCACAATTCCAAGTTCTTCCTTCAAGAACATTACTCTCATACCAAAGCTAGATATGAACAATTAAGAATGCCAAAAAAGGTAGAAGCTAATATCCTTGATGAAGATACAAGTCTAAGCAAAATCACCCTTAATAGTGAAAAGCTAAAGTTTGTTCTTCTAAGATTAGAGGCAACTGACTGATGCTCATCCTCATTACCTGTAAACACAGCACTAGAAGTCCTCATCAGACCTTACCAATCAGGCCAAGAAAATAAAATCTAAGGAACTAAAGGGAGGAGAGGAGAAATGAACGTAGCTAAAATGTCTCTTTTGCATAGGACACGACCTTCTATCTAATGGAAACCTTAAAGATTTCATTTTAAAAAACAAAAAATTTAGGATAAAATTTTTATTGTTGTTGTTTTGTTTTTCGGAGCCGGGTTTCTCTGTAGCTTTGGAGCCTGTCTTGGAACTATATCTTGTAAACCAAGCTGGCCTCAAACTCACAGAGATCCGCCTGCCTCTGCCTCATGAGTGCTAGGATTAAAGGCATGAGCCACCATCATCTGGTTAAAACTTAGGATAAATTCAATAAAGTCTAAGGATATAAAATTACATACAAAAAAATCCAGACTTTGTACCTCTGCATTAACAACAAATAGCCAAAAGAAAAATTAAAAGGCTGGGGAGATGGTTCAATGCTTAAGAACATTTGCTCCTTCCTCTTCCAGGGGAACAAAGTTCAGTCTTCAGTAACCTGCACGGCAACTCACAACCATCTGTAATAGCAGTTCTGGGAGAATCCACTGCTTTTGACTCACATTTGCACGAGGCAGGATGTGGTACACAGACATATACGCAGGCAAAACACATACACAAAATCAGATTAAAAACACACAAGAAAAATTAAGAAGGCAATTCCATATATAATAGCATAAAAAAGAATGCTATCACACCCTAGTGAGTTCAAGTATTTAGTACTGGTAAAATGTGCTCACTAACCAGCATGGTCTACAGAGTCAATGAAATCCCTACACAAAATCCCAACTACATTTTTAATTGAAGCAGAAAAAAAAAATACTTCTTAAAATTTGCATGAAACTATGAAAGACCCAAAGTATAGCAATCTTATAATAGAACAAAGCAGGAGCATCACACTTATTTAATCAACTATATTACAAAGACAAGTAATGAAAACAGTACAGAACTGATTTTTTTTATCATGAAGACTAATGAAGCTCAGAAACAAACACAAGTAGGTCAAATAATCTATCAAGAATCTCAAGAATCTACAACACAACAGATCAAAGAGAGCTTCATTAACCACTTTGGGTGTACATACAAATAAACTTGAATTTCCATGTTCAGAATAATGAAACTGGACCTTTACCTTAGACCAGTACAAAAATTAAGTTAAAATAAGAAAGATGCTTGACTTGAAATTGTAGAAGTAGAAAGAAACAAGATATAAAGCTCCTTGAGAGGCTCTGTCCATTCGGAACGACTCAGTGACATGAGCATGCATGAGGACTAGAGTGCCGACAGCCAAACCCTACTCAAAAAGACAGATGCGGCTATCAATTCACCTGTAAACCAATACTTGGGAAGCAGACACAAGGCATCAGATTGTAACACAAATAATGAAAACCCAGAAACAGATATTGGGGTTCAAGCAGACCAGAAAAGCAAAACAGCCAAACCACTAGAGAGTGTTAACCTCCTCCAAGGCTGGGCAACTGCTAAGCCTCTGTCTCCTCCCACTTTATATTCATTCCCCTTTAATGCTGGGATTAAAGGAGTATGACTCCCTAGTACTGGGATTAAAGGTGTGAGCCACCACCATCGCCCGAATCTGTTTCTGCATTGATCTTGTGTAGCCCAGGGTGGCCTTAAACTCACACAAATCTGCCTCTACCTCCCAAATCCTGAGGATTAAAAGTGTGTGCCACCGTGGCCTGGTCTCTAGTGGCTTAGTTTTACCCTTTGATCTTCAGGTAAGCTTTATTTATTAAAACATAAATATCACAATATTGGATCCCTTGAACAAGCTGCTTAGCTAAACTAGCTAAATCAGTAATTTCTGGGCTCAAATGAGAAGCCTATACCTACATAGGTAGCAAACAATCAAGAAAGACACACACCAACCTCTGCCTCCACATGTCTGTGCACAATGTACACCTACCCCAACACACAAATGCATCAATACCACACCTAATAGGGAAGAGAAAACTAGATAAATAAGCTCCTTGATATTGGCTGTGATTTTTAAATATGGAAAAAAAACAGGCATCCAAAAGCAAAAACAAATGAAAATATTAACAAGAAAATAAAGATTTTTATATATACACACACACACATCATTAAGCAAAATGAAAAGACAAACCATAGAGTAAGAGACAATATCTACAAGCCATTCATATGTAAGAAACTAATATCCAGAACAGGGTAATACTCAACAAAACAAACAATAACAACAAAAGCCTGATTTTAAATAAATACACAAAGATCTCAAATATAGTCTCCTACAGAAAACAGAAATGTCTTATCCAACAGACACAAGAAAGGATAGCTTACATCACTAGTCAGCATACAAGATACCATCTCACATCTGCTGTAATGACCTCTATGGATTACATGCTAGCAAAGATATGATAGAAAACAGAACACTTGTTCCCTACAGATGAGGACATACATAAGTACAATTCTGGAAAACATGGAAGTTCTTCAAAACATTAAAAACAAACCAGACTCTCTGAATGTGGCGGCGAAAGTTGGCAGATGGAGAACCCACAAACAATGACACCAGGACCTATCTCTTCTGCATGTATTAACTTTTTGAGAACCGAGTCTTTTTGAATGCACTCCTTCCTAGGCCAGGAGGGATGGGGGTGGGCCTTGGACTTCCAACAGGGCAGGGCACCATGCCCTCTTTCAAG
>PVIU01002533.1:117613-169506 GCA_004026605.1 Ondatra zibethicus | reverse complement strand
TATTCAGGCAGCAGAGGAGAGGGTGCCAGAACTAGCCTTGTACCATAGTCACGTTGATGATTATCTTGATTACCATTATAGAAATTTCATCCGATGGATGGAGATAGAGACAGAGACCCACATTCACATCAGAGCAATGGATTGAGCCCCCAAGGTGCAGGTGAAGAGCAGAAGGTGGGAGAAGATGAGTTAGGAAGTTGGGACCGTGAGGGGCTGGTCCACCTACTGAGACAGTGTGCCTGAACTAATGGGAGCGCACCAATCCACCCGGACTGGGACTGAATGAGCATATGATCAAACCAGACTCTCTGAATGTGGCGGCGAAAGTTGGCAGATGGAGAACCCATCAACAATGACACAAGGACCTATTTCTTCTGCATGTATTATCTTTTTGAGAACCAAGTCTTTTTGAATGCACTCCTTCCTAGGCTGGGAGGGATGGGGGTGGGCCTTGGACTTCCAACAGGGCAGGGTACCATGCCCTCTTTCAAGGAAGAAGGGGGAGGGAGGAGGGGTGGGGGGGTAGTGGGATGGGACCGGGAGAAGGGTAAGAAAGGTAAAAATTTTATTTCTTTAATTATGTTCTTGAATGGAAAAAATAAAACAAAACAATGTATGGAAAAAAAAAGAAAAAAAATTTAAAAAAAGAAAAAAAAAGAATCTACCTCCTTGCCTGGAGATTAATTCTTCAGCATAGAGTCTGAGGGTGACACTGACATTTTATCCATAGTAGTTGGTTTGGGGGGGTCATATAAGATGGGTTCATAATTCTGTGATAGTAATGTGTGGTTCTTTTCAACAACAGCAAAATAAAATGTCTCAAGATGAATTCAAGTGTTATCATATTCGGTTCAAGATAGACATAGAGTTTAGAGGGTTGCTGTAAGAAGAGGTAGTGGGAAACCAGCTCATCACCAGGGGCGGGGATGGTGTTAGACTGCATCCATACCACAGAGAAACTGATGAGGTAAGTACTGCAGCTTGAACAAGGCTTGTCCCACCAAAATTCACAGTGGGATTTACTTGTAATGTAATGGCTTTGAGATTGGTGGGACCATTGAGAGGTATGGCATCCCGGGGACTTGTCCTGAAGAAGGGATAAGGTAGCTCCTACAAAATGGTCTTCTGTGAAAGCAGTGAGCTCTTAGGAACCTGTCCCTCTCCCACTCTCTGCTTGTGCCTGCTTGCCCTTCTATTTTCTGCCAGGAGTTGGTGTAGAATGAAGTCATGAAGCCATCATCTGTAGGTGGAAGCTGTTTGTTTGTTTCCCGGTCACCCAGACCTGAAATAATCACACAGAAACTATATTAATTAAAATACTGCTTGGCCTATCAGCACATGCTTCTTATTAACTAACTCTTTCATCTTAAATTAACCAATTTCTATTATTTTGTGTATCAACACAAGGCCGCGGCTTACCAGGTAAAGTTCTGGTATCTGTCTCTTTTGGCATCTACATGGTGTCTCCCTGACTCTGCCTCCTTTTCTCCTCTATCTCTTTGGAATTCCTGCCTTGTTTTATTCTGGCCTGCCAGAGGCCCAAAGCAGCTTTTTTATTAACCAATGGTAACAAAACACCTTCACAGTATACAGAAGGAAATCCCACATAACCTCTCCCTTTCTGTCTAAATAAAAAGGAAGGTTTTAACTTTAACATAGTAAAATTACATATAACAAAACAGGTATCAAGTAAGAATTACAGTTACAATATTTATATCATTTTATCTTTTACCATAACTAAGGAAAACTTTAATTATAACTATCTATTCTTCAATTCCATTAAAGACCCCAGAGGATATAATATTACTTAAGTTAACAGGAAGTACATTGTAAGCAACTTCCAAAACTCTGGAATTGACAGAGACATCTTGCTGCCTGGACAGTCACTGAAGTTCTTCTGTAATATTGGGGCCTCCATCTTCAGCCTTCAGGCCCAGAGTATCTGGCAGACATTTTTGTGAAGCAGTAAATCTGAAAGACTGTTTCATCTCTATTTGCAGTTTGTCAGTCACTTTCTTCTGTGTCCTGTAGAATGTCTGGCAGACTCTTTTATGAATCAGGAACTCTGAAGGACTATCTCACCTTCTTTAGGCAACTTTAGCAGTCATTTTTTTGTGGGTCCTGAATGTCCAGTTTATACAGCATACCATCACACACTCCAGGCAAGAGCAGTTTCTTGCCCAAATGGCTAGCCTTGTCATATTGAAAACAAATTATATAATGAGGTTTTTTTTTAATGTTCATTAAACTCGTTGAAGTAATTGGTGCTGCCAGAAGCAGACATGTCTCACTATCATGAAAAGTCCTAAGTTCTTAAAACATTTTAATGCCATATTCTGTTAGTCTTTGATAGGTTTGAAGAATACCAATCCATCTGAAATATAACTCTATATATCTAGAAAACCTAACTAACAAGACTACAAGCTTGACTATTATAGATATATATATATTAACCTGTATTTGTTAATTATTTATTACATTTTAAATGAGCTGCACAAACACAATACCTTCAAAAAGAGCAGAAATACATATAACAAAACTGACCTCAAATTTGTATCAATAGACCGAGATCCATACCAATGTAAGTATTCATCTTTATCCCAATCATCAGGAGCTGTATGGTTGGGGTACTCTGGTCTTGGACTTTGAGGACAGTGATCCAAAAGCAATCTCTTTCCTTTACATATTACCCAGTCTCTGGTGTTCTGTGATAGCAACAAAAAGCAGACTAGGAGACATGGGAGGTCCTACTAGGAATCTATTTTCCAGCATTCGGAGCTCACCTTCTGCTCTTTCCAGAGGCTTCTGTTTGCCTCCATCTGAGGAGCAAGACCCACTCGTGTGCACTCAACAGAAGGACTCGCAGAATCACAATGATGTCCTGTTCTAAAGGTGCTATGCTTTCAATAACACAGCTCTCTAAAAGCCACATACTCACATCGTTCACATGGTAGAAGGTTTGGGTTATTCTCAGTCCTTAAAAAGAAGGAGCCCTGTGTTAGAGGTCACCCTATAAAAAGCTCACAGGGAAAGTTGAACTTTCAGTGTTTAATTAGCAAAGTTATGTATTATCTTTGCAGGCTCAGCTAATATTATTCCAATAGTTAAAGAGAAGGAGGCTAGAGAGCTATGGCAGCTGGGTCAGTCAGACGGGTAAAGTGTGAAGTGATCCCATTTTAAAGCTGGATATTAAACATACCCTCAGAGAACTCAAAGCAGGTCTCTCTCTGTCTTTCTTTCTCTCTCTCTCTCTCTTCCTCTCCCTCCATCCCCCTCAATCCCTTTCCTCCCTCTTGCCCCTCTTCCAACCCCAGTTTCTCCATCTGTTAAATGGAGTGCCCTCTCAGTGGGCCACACGAGAACTGATCCAAAGAATGCCAAGTGCTGGTCATGATGTCTACAGACAGTAAAAGCTAAGACTTGCTAGTTGTTACGCACTCTCCAAAGGCATGTTCAACTGCTGGCTAGCCCTTAGTGCCTCCAGATGCAATCTTCTTTGGCAATGCTGTGTCTTAGTTACTTTTGGTTTTGCTCTAATAAAATGCCAGACAGCAACAACCTAAGGTAGGTAAGATGTTCTTTGGTTCAGTCTCAGAGGAACTCAGTGTCTCATGCCTGGGAAGACAGGGCAGAGTTCATGACAGCAGGAGCCTGTGGTGGCAGACCAGGCAGCGAAGACATTTGGAAAATACACCATTAATGACCAACCCACTTCTACCATCACCTCCTGAAGGCCCCACCGCCTTCAAAACAGTGCCACAGCTGGGGACCATGTGCCCCACACCCGAGGCTGTATAGTACATTCCAGGCTCAGACACCACCATGGTGTCTTTGCAAATTCAGATGTAACTGAAAACGAGGTCCTATTGGATGGGATAAACACTAAGTTTGATCCCTGGTACCCTTACATGGAAAGACATAGATGCAGACACACAGAGGAAAGATGGCCATGAGGCCACAGAGGGGCATCAGGGAATGTCAGCAACCGTTAGAAGATTGATGAAGACAGGACATATCCTTTGTAGAGCCTTCCAGGGAAGTGGACTCCTATTGCATCTTGAATTTGAACTTCAGGCCTTGAGAACTATGAGAATTTAAATGAATGCTGCCTGAAGACACCTAGTTTGTGGTGATCCATCATGGCAGTCCTGGGGGGGACGAACACAGTATGTACTTTAATTGGCTCATAACACGCCTTCAAAGCTTTATTGTGGCATAAGGATCAATACTTATGACTAAACGTGTGCATTTACCACACTATTACACTCTATGTCCTTATTTTCAAAAATAAGTAAATCGATGCGAACATTCGTCCCACAAGGTCCTGCATAACTCACCCACAAATTGACAAGGGACAAGGCAGAGGCTTGTGAACCATTGGCTCTGCTGGCAAACAGGCAGTGGGGGGAGGGGAGGAGGAAGGAGTGTGGTGCACAGCCCTGGCCCTGGCAGGAACAGCAACAGTGGAGGGAGGGAAGCAGGAACCGTTCTCCTCTGGTCAGCACTTGCTTCCTCTTTAGCTGCCTGAGTATACAGACAGGGTTTTTTCGACTTCGCAGGCTCTGTGAAAACTGCCCTTGTTGCCATTTGTTGGACCTGCTTTGAAAACTTGCTGAAGATATGTTAGAGTTTCTATATTTTTTTTTAAAAATCAACTGCATTTTATTTTAGGTGATAATAAAGAATGTCATGTCTCATGACTTAAAAATATTTCACATTAGGTTAAGGAGCCTGAAAGCAGTACTCCATCCATACAGAAAGCTCCAGTACATTTTGGGGATAAATTAAATAACTCACAGAGAGAAGCGATTCTCCAGTTCACAGAGCAGGAGGGAATACTTGTAAATCACATCTGGTAGGAGGTCAATGTTCAGAATTCACAAAGAATGGAGAACTGAATAAGAACAGACAACCTATTAAAAGTGGATTTGAATATACCTTCCTCAAAGGAATGTACAAACATCCAACAACTATGTAAAATTACACACGGTCATTTCTTTTTTTTAATTAGAAAAAAATTAGTTTTCTGTCTCCTTTCATGACTCATATATCCTGTTGCCTATATATTGTCCTTCCTCATCACCTCACGCTAACCTTGCTCAGTTTCCTTCTGAAATTTTAGATTATACCTGTATTTACACTTGTTTGTGTAGATACATGTACACATCATAGGTTATACAGTGTATGTCTTGAATATCCCGTACAGGCTCATGTTTTCAAGGCATGGCTACTACTTCAGACGCTGCTGGGAGACAACAGAAGCTCTAAGAAGTGCAGCCTAATGGGCGGAGGTTCAGTCATCAATGGCATGCCCTGGAAGGGGATATTGTACCCCAGTTCCTTTCCTACCTGCATCCTTATGTCATGAGGTGAACAGGAGTGTTCCACCAAAGCAATAAGGCCAAGTGGCTATGGACTGGAACCATATACCAAAATAAACCTTTCCCCCTCTTAAGTCAGTCCCTCTCGAGTATGCCGCAGGAACGGAAAGTTGACTCACCCAAGCGAAATTCACTTAAGTGAGTTACTGGATAACTGAGGGGCATAGGCACCGAGTCCTCTACTTCCAGTTACTTTTCTTACTCGGCTACATTCATTTTTTAAAAATCAATTACAAGGAGGGAAAATAAGATGAGTCCTAAGGGGACAATCAATGAAAGCCTCTTGCAGCAAACGTGAGACAGTTCGTTTCTGTGTGTCTGGGCCCTGACTGCTAGGACATAGCCCTTCCCTCCGGAGAGCAAGAAAGAGAGGCTTTCGGCCGAAGCAGTAGAGGCAATATCTCATTTGAAAGTATCTCAGGTTTTTAAAACTTTGTCCTTGTTTTTAAATCATGTGTCTGTTCACATGAGTTTAGGTGCCCACGGAGGCTAAAAGAGGTGTCAGAGACAGCCCTGGGGCTGGGTGTGTGCTTGGAAGGAACCTTGAGCCCTCTACAGGGTCCACACTAGCTCTTAACCTCGGAGTTATCTCTCCAGCCCCAGACCCTCAGTTCCCAAAAGCCCATGGCCATCTAAGACGGTAATCAAATAAGCGCCATTTAGATCAAAGGAGATTAAACCATCCTAACTTTAAATCTGTACTTCATTGTATCCAAGGCAGTATGTGTAAACATCCAGCCCTCAGGACTTCTTTACTTTTCATGTTTAGTATGATTACTGGAAAGATCTACTTTGCCACACACTATATATATGAAAAGACTTTAAACCTTTTATTAAGGAGTGAGGTAGTCCATTCTCCCTATAGCACACAAAAGAACTAACATCCTTTGGTGAGGGCTGCAAACACAAAAGCTCCGCCTGCAGCCAGTGTGCCAAGAGCGTCCCTTGGACTCACCTACAGATGGACCCATGTCTCTGCTCCAGCTCTCGCTAGGCTTGTGACTTAGGAACAGCCCGGCACTCAGCTCCTCAGAACTGCCATCTCCTATCCCTCACTTGCAGGACACGACTTGTTTCCAACCCTCCTGCAGAGGTGGGAAACCATGACACTTGCCCACAGACCCTCTTACTACCCAGATCTGCTATTTCTGTCCCATATCCTTTACGTATTCATCAAAAAGATGAGTTTCAGTTTTTAATTTAATAGAAAAAAATCATTTAAAATTAATTTTGCTATAAAAGTACATGACGTCTTTAAAAATAATAGCTCAAATATTAATACTAAAATAAAGTCAACCACGGCCTGCGTTGTTTGTTTTTGGAAAGTAAATGGAGAACGCATAAAATCACATCATCGAACTGCCTTGCAGGACTGTGTGGCACATTTAAATGTCTGTTTTCCAACTGAGAATTCTGTTTCTCTTGATGCTTAATTTTTATTTCGCCAACTTTGAAAGCCTGGAGGTGTCTACTCCCAAAATCTCTCTGATGCTCTAGCAGCCTAATGTGTGCTTGATAAGGTGTCTTTCAAAACCTGCACCCATTTCTTTCATGTGTCACAGCGCAAGAAAGAATAGAGTGGGAACAAAAGCAAGGAGTGTGCGCTCTCTGGGTAATTATCAACCTTTCCAATTATTTTTGGCCAGATCAATAATTCATGAAAATTACCATTTGTCAAGACCTTAGTTAAAACCCATCCCTTGAGGAATGTGGTCCCCAGGAGAAATGACGGAACAAAGAGAATCCCAGATACTTGGTGAAATATCCTCCACCTGGTCTCAAGCTAAACCAAGCCCTGACTCCATGCAGCTGAGGCCCCAGTATGTTCAGAAAACATCCATCCTTCCGGGTTCGCAATGGCAGCTAGTCCTGTTAAGCATTGGCTTATATTTCTTGATGCATGTTCTTAGAACAATGGGTATTATTGGGTAAGGGATAGGTAAGAGGAAGTCTCTGGCCCGAAAGGCTTGGAATACAGTGGCAGTAAATAACATCTAGTGGGGTCCTTTCTGCAAAGTCATATCAGAGATGACGATATGCTAATGTGTATCACGAATATTCCAGAAGGGATGCCATTTCCCATATGGACTTCTATCAAAGATTGATGTATTGTCTTACGGAGGGATTCCCAGGATCATGGTCACATTTGGGGCACACTGGCCTCTTCTAGTATTGCAAAGAACAGGAAAAGAACTGATTATCCAAAAAGAGACACTTGCTAGGAGCAAGCTCCGGTGCTCAGCATGGTGGCCAGCCCTCCCTGACCACCAGCCCTCTGTCTCTCACACTTTCCTTCCTTCCACTCTGTCACAGGAATAAGAACACTTCTGACAGCTGTACTCTAAGTAAATTTTTTATTTGTTCTGGTTTTCACTCTGGAGCAACTGCCCTCTCACCTCCACTGCAGACATCTACAAAGTCCTTCCTAAATCCCCCCATTGCATTTCACTGGGGCCTGTTTCCATAACTCAGAACTTAACATCCAACCTATTGTTAGTCATCACCTCATTTTGAGACTGAAAATAATCTTGCCTTCTACATGAGATTGGGAAGAACTGTGTATGATTTAGACAGTGGTGCAGACAGTGAAATGTCATTTTAGGTTCCTGTGCCCTGAGTAGGAAATAGCTTGTAATCCCAGGCGTGGGCTAGAGTCTGAGAGTGACTTGACCCAGACATATCCTTGACCATTGTCTACTTCCCATTTATTCCATCTGCCTGTTCTCTTAGCATGTCCCCAAGTCAGGGGACATGCAGGCCCAGCTGCAAATACAGATGCTAAAACAGACGATTAAATATGCCAGGCTAACTGAGAAAAGCTCAATTCACATGCAGTGGATGGGTGAGCTATGGACTTCTTTGGCCTCACTGGTGTGTCTCCTCTATTACAAAACTGTACTTATTCTTCTTTGTAAACCAGGTTAGACTTTTCTCCTTCTGTTTTACCCTTTGCTAATGCTTTCATTACATGGCTTCTTAGCTGGCCCCAAAGGAAAGCTTCATAATGGGCAGCTGACTTTTAACTAGTCCAATTTCCCAGCATCCACCTCTCAGAGTAATTGCTTTTATGATTTTTCTTTGTTAGCTCTGAGTCTGAGAACAGGAAATCAGGCAATTGAATTTGAGGTCTGAAGATCATGAACCTGAACTTTCTGTCTCCTTCTTTTCAGGTTTTTAGCCATACATATATCTGATGTTTTGAGACCAAGTAACTTTAGGTTCAGAGAAGTGCTGGACCAGACTTCCAATCTCCTAATAATGTTTGGACTTAAATAAGTTCAGAGTGAAAGAGTTTCTATCCACAAATAATAGATTTTTTCCGGAACCTGTACTGGGATGATGTGTATATAGCCAAAGAAAGTGGATTTATTGCACGAGAATAATCAACTGAATTTAAAAAGCAAAGGGTCTGTCTTATAGCAAAAGCAGGCAAACGAAGACTAGTTTGTTCAACCCCTCACAGAGTAAATAATCTGTTAGCTTAGTGGTGACTTTTCTCTTTTTTGTGTGTCCTAGGCTCTCTAGAGTTAGGTGACATGGCATGGCTACTATGTGAGTTAGGGCACCAGCCTAGGGGTAGGAGAGCAGGTCCAGACAGACAGACAGGTGAGAGTAGGTGTGTCCTGATTGACCTCACCTGGTAAACATGAGCAGCTCCGGCTGGAGTCATTGCTCAGACCCCTGCAGGGATATCTGGGGCAACTGAGGGAGACACGATGCTCTACCAGTCCTGTGGCTGTTGAAAACAATACTGTCATCCGCTACAAAGTGCATCAGCCTATGCAGTTGTGTGCTCCCATGCACAGAGGAAACCAGTGCCTCAGACCAAGTTCTCTGGTCTCTTGCTCACCCCTGTTTTTATCATAGAGGAAAGTTGGGCGTCAGCGGCTCAGGCTGTATCCTCCTAACCTGGAAAGATTTGAGAATTGGCAGGTCTTTTTTCCCAGAAATTTCAGGAAGCCCTTTCTTGATATACTTGTATCGTTTACACCAGCCCCTCACCCTCACCCTGGACAGGAAAATGAACTAACGTGCCTACAGCCCAGGTTGGGGCCAGCTTCATCTGGGGTTTGGAAGAAGGGTTTTCCCAGGAGAAAGTCTAGGTGCTGCTGCAAGAAGGGAAGGCAGATGCTTGCCAGAAGCCTCAGAGTAGTCAATCCATGTAAACAGCGGGAAACACCTTCCCATGGGGCTCACATGGGCCAAGGAGAAACAGATCTGGAAAATTACTAGAACCCGTGCGAGCTGGCTAGATCTCGCTGCACTGAGTGGATCAGGGCTTTGCTATTTAGGCATGTTTTTTCATCTGACAGACTATTCTCATGAAATTCACAAATTTTCAGGGAGTTCTACTATGGTTTGAAATTTTATCAACCCTAGGATTCATGGGTTAGAAGAACAGCTGCCCCCAAGTCATATACTAATGACACTTCCAGGTAGAACCTCTGGTAGGTGACTAAGTCATAAGGACACTGACTGAATGGTTATTAAGAGTGTGGGTAGGTTATCACAAAAGCGAGCATGCTATCAAAGACAGTGTGGCCTTTTTTTTTTTTTCATGAACTCCTTGCCACACTCGGTGTGTCCAGCCCTGTCCAGCCTAGCCCAGGGATTCACCAGTAAATAAGGCTTTCATTAGAGGGTCCCTCTCTTGGATCTCCTATTCTCTGGGACTTTAGCGGGAAAAAACTTCCCTTACAGATTACCCAGACTCAGGTATTCAGTTATAGCAACAGAATAGAGCACTCACGTGAATGAATAAATGTATATTTGTTCCAGATCACACAGCCCAACAATGCCTAAAGTTGGGGTTTCCCTTGCTTCTCATACCACAGGGGAGGAGGGAAATCTTGTAAGGTCTTTAGTAATTTCTGACCCATAGTCTTTGTTTGCTCTAAAAGATGGCTTCTAGAAATCAAGTACTAATGCAGGTCTCTAAAGGCAGAAACAACAGAGGCAGAACTATTGGATGCAAGTACCCAGAAAAAAAGAATGCAGCTCTATCACTCTGTGCTTAGGAGTGAGGTATAAACTGGAGGGAGAGAAAGGAGATGGTAGGACAAAGCAGGATGATGAAAAAGTGAAATTTCTGCTTCTGGGGAACTTTCTAAAGTTAATAGGTAATAGAAATGCTTTCTTAAGGCAAAAAGAAAAAAATAAATAAACAAAAAACACAAGATATTTTGGTTATGGATAGTCAGCTAACAGATATTTATTGACTGCCTCTGGATCACTATGCTTAAAGCTGTCACTCAAAATATAGTGTGTTTTCCTCCCCCCCACCCAAATTCCTCCAACATTTGTTTTGAAATCTATGACCTCCTCCACCCTCCTTTCATTTCCAGTAAATCACGGGATGTCGGTGATAAAGATGCTCACTCCACTGGCATACTTCACTGTCTTGACTTGGTAAAAGAAAGAGCCTACCACAAAGGCAAAAGCAGCCGTGAACATGTTCACAGGTGTCCTATCATGATGGAGCTCTTGTAAAAATCACACAAGGTATTCAATATCTGTTTTCTGCTTTCTATTCTCCCCTCATTTCTTGTGATCTCTAGCTCTCATCAGCACCTTCCCCAGGCTAATTACATAGTTTATTCCAACTGAAGCATGGACTCTCTACCACACAGTACTGCCCTTCTGGTCCCTCGGGTATTTTTTTCTCTCTCACTGAAACTCCCCCAACCCCATCTTCCATCTCTTCTCTTGATTCATTGGCCCATTCAGCACATCTCTCCAGGGCACATCCTTGTGTCAGAAATATGTTGATCTTCTAGGTGTACCAGTGAGCAGCAATAGGGATTTACTAGAGGTATTTATAGTAGGAAGCCGGAAAGTGTAAGTGGTCAGACCTCTGTGTAACTATGGTCCCTTCTGAGGGTCTTGTACCGTGAATTCTAGTTGGTCTTAGTAATAAAACCCAGAGTCAGATATAGGGGTTAATGTTGAAGGTCAGAGAAGCAGAGAAGCCAGCCACTAGAGAGTTCCTTTACCTCTACCATTACTCAGATCAATGGGGCGATCCTTTCCTCAGACTGCATCTCCAGACTCCATCTGTCTCCACCAACCCTCAGACTACCCTGAGCTCCTGTTTCCTTCTTCCTTACATTCTTCTCTCCAACCAGCCATATCACTCCTGTCTCCACCTCCCTAGTGCTGGGATTAAAGGCGTGGGATCCTAAGTGTTGGAATCACCTTTGTGTGAGCTCTGTTTCTCTTTTAGACAGATTCATCTTGTGCAGCCCATGGTGGCCTTGAACTAACAGAGATCCTTCTGCCTTTGTCTCCTGGGATTAAAGATGTGTGCCACCACTCCCTGGCCTCTAGTGTCTTAGCTCTGCACTCTGATCTTCAGGCAAGCTTTATTTGTTAAAATGGAAACAAAATATCACTGTAGGTTCTGAACCAGCAGCTTTCATCAAACCAAAGAAGGAATCTTAACGATGACTTTTGAACTGGAATCTGCAGGATATTCAAAGTGAACACTGCATGCCTTTAGAGAATAAGAAGAAGAGCTGTTGTACGAGGTGCACGGGCCTGCTTTTCATCCTGGCTGCCCAGCTCCCAGCGGAACAGGCTGCGTCCCGCCGCCCCGCTAGCTTACCCCCAAAATAATCACACAGAAATTGTATTAATTAAATTACTGCCTGGCCCATTGTATCTAGCCTCTTCTTGGCCAACTCCCACATCCTGACCTAACCCATTTCTACCAATCTGTGTTCACCACGAGGCTGTGGCTTACCGGGAAAGATCCTAACCAGCGTCAGTCTCAGACAAGAGTTTCATGGCATCTGCCACACTACCTTCTTCCGAGCATTCTGTTCTGTCTACTCCGCCTACCTGATTTCTGCCCTATCAAAAGGCAGTTTCTTTATTCTCCAATGAAAGCAACACAAATACAGAAGAACCTCCTACACCATTTCCCCTTTTCTGTTTAAACAAAAAAGAAAGGCTTTCACTTTAACATAGTAAAATTACATATAACAAAACAGTTATCAAGCAAGAACTACAGTTACCATATTTATATCTACTTTATTTTTATCATAACTAAGGAAAACTATAATTATAACTATCCATTCTTCAACTCCATCAAAGACTCCAGAAGGATATAATATTACCTAAGTAAACGAGAAGTAAGCAACTTCCAAAACTCTAGAGGTGACAGAGGCATCTTGCTTCCTGGACAGTCACCCAAGGTTATTTTGTACCATTGGGGTATCCATCTTCAGCCTACAGGCCCATAGTATCCAGCAGAATTTTTCATAAAGCAGGAAATTTCTAAGACAGTTCAGTTACTTTCTTCTGTATCCTGCAGAATGTCTTTCAGACTCTTTCATGAATCAGGAACCCTGAAGGATCATCTCACCTTTAGGCAAGTTCAGCAGTCCTCTCTCTGCAGGTTCTTCGTGTCCAGTTTATGCAACAGTCCAGGCAAGATCAAGAGCGAAATAATCCCACACCAGTTTGGAATTATTATTAAAAGGGTTATTTATTTGAGGGGAAAAAACTTACAGAACGCTGTCCTAGACAATAGCCCTAACAGGAAAGGAGTCACCGAACCGGAGTCCAAAGCAAGAGCAGTTTCTTGCCCAAATGGCTAACTAACTCCATAAGGAGCCTCTTCGATGCCCATATTCCTCTTGAAGTAGCTTGGTACTACCAGGAGCAGAAGTGTCTCATTGTCATGAAAAGCCCTAAGTTATTAAAACATTAAATGCCATATTCTGTAGTCTTTGAAAGATATGAAGAATGTCTATTTAACTGAAATATATCTCTATATATCTAGAAAATCTAACTAACATGACTACAAATTTGACTATTATAGATGACTATCTATTAACCTATATTTCTTAATTATATACTACATTTTTAAATTAACTACACAATCATAATACCTTAATCAAGATCAGAAATACATATACATATAACAAAATTGACCTTAAATTTATATCAATAAAGCAAAATCCATACCAATGCAAATTATTTATATCTATATCATATCCCCCTTTAAATGTAAAAGAACATTTATAAACAATATTTGGGAATATGGGCATAGTTTTTTTTTCTAAACTGCTTTGTGCTGTATGGGGGGCACTGTTAATCAGGTCTTTTATGGTGTATCCTGTGTGCTAGGTTTATCTCAGTCAGAAGTTGGGTGAATTAATTTTTGGAGGGTATTCACAGCAACCTTTTAGGAGGGTGTGGTCTATCATACCATATTGGTCTAGAAGCAATCCACAGGGTCTCATCTTTTGTGAAAACAAAAGAAAAACTTCTTTTCCAAAGCACCATATCCTTAGACCCAAATTTGGTCATGTACCTTTAGAACATACATGCTGGTTTAGCTTAGCAGACCACACAATGAAATGTCTCTCTGTATTTAGCTCCTTCACAGTCAAAAAATTCAAAGAAAACACAATAATACACATAATCCAGATGCTCTGTGAATTTTCCATTTTTACATTGCTTATTTTTTTTAATCTATGACTATCTGTACTTTGTCTCTTTAAAGACTTTACCCTTTTTTTAAAGCATCTCTCTATATTCTTTATTTCTTTTCTCTTTTAAGCCTACTATGTACCTTTATTCAACAGTGTGACCCATTTAGAGGTCTTTTATGTCTGGATCTGTCCTATTGTGAATTTGTAATTCTTTACTATCCAGGAGCACTTCTTAGAATGCTAAGCACTTCTTAAAAACTTAAGTTGTGCCATGTAGGGGTAATATGGTACCACCTGCTTCCTGCCCAGTCTAAACCTTAACTGCACTGTTATTATGATAATTACGATAATTCCTGCCTGAGATCAGCCCAGTTCAGCATGGCGGAGCCACTCCTGCTTCAGAGCCATTTGGTGCCCCTGAGCTGTGCACAGTTCCAGGCACACAGCAGTCCACATTGCCATCAAGCAAGCCATAGCACTTTAGTCACAAACCCCATCCAAATGCTCTGTCTCCAGCAGGAGCCAGAGATGGCGCTGGCAGTATAGCCCAGAAAGCTGGCATTTTAAAACCACTGCAGCTTTTTTACTGTTGCGGCTGCTGAGTGAGGAAATTCTCTATGCAGCACCCCATCAGCGAACAGCAAAAAGTTATGTTAAACTCTGTAAATTTTTTTTTTGGTATAAAATTATTTTTAAGCCCTCTTAGGTTTTACGTGGAGTTAGTAGAGCACGTTGAGGTGCCAATCTGTTGTATGAGGAGCAGGCCACATTCCCGGCATCTGGCTCCCGGCTGTCCAGCTAGCTTAACCCCCGAAATAACCACACAGAAATTGTATTAATTAAATTACTGCCTGGCCCATTATATCTAGCCTCTTCTTGGCCAACTCTCACATCCTGATCTAACCCCTTTCTACCAATCTGTGTTCACCACAGGGTCATGGCTTACCAGGAAAGATCCTAACCAGTGTCAGTCTCAGACAGGAGTTTCATGGCATCTGCCACACTGCCTTCTTCCAAGCATTCCATTCTGTCTACTCCACCTACCTGATTTCTGCCCTATCAAAAGGCCAAGGCAGTTTCTTTATTCCCTAATGAAAGCAACACAAATACAGAAGAACCTCCTACCCCAAAGGGCTATCCAGGACTGAATGTGGAACATATAATCTGGTATTTGTTGAGAATAATGTTATATTATGATGAGCATGGGTAAAGATTTTGTTTCATTAAGAGTGTAGGCTAGGGGCTGGAGAGATGGCTCAGTGGTTAAGAGCACTGCCTGCTCTTCCAAAGGTCCTGAGTTCAATTCCCAGCAACCACATGGTGGCTCACAACCATCTGTAATGAGGTCTGGTGCCCTCTTCTGGCCTGCAGGTATACACACAGGCAGAATATTGCATACATAATAAATAAATATTTTTTTTTAAAAAAGAGTGAAGGTTATGGCTGGAGAGATGGCTCAGTAGTTAAGAGACTGCTCTTCCAGAGGTCCTGAGTTCAGTTCCCAGCAACCACATGGTGGTTCACAACTATCTGTAATGAGATCTGGTGCCCTCTTCTGGCCTGCAAGCATACATGCAGGCAGAATACTGTATACATAATAAATAAATAAATAAATAAATAAATAAATAAATAAATAAATAATTTTGTTTAAAAGACTGTAAGCTCATAAAACCCATGTCCTCTCCCCCCCCCAGGTGAGACACAGTTTTTTTTGCATTATCTCTTGCTCCTGCTTCAGGGCCTGACCTGGATACACGATACCAGCCATCTCCTGAGCTCTCTGACTTCTGTGTTGACTAGTCTGGTAAGGTGTGCTGATTCCAGATACTCCAGATGAAGTCAGGGATACAGATGGGGAGAAGCAAGGGGCAGTGGAGGGCCATAAGGTTTGTTTCTTGCGTATGCTTGCTTCCTGGGAAAGGGGAGGTAAAAAAAAAAGTCTGCAGCAATGCTTTCTGTATTATCTATCATCTGTTTATTTCTACACACACACACACACACACACACACACACACCCATCACCACCACCACCACACACTTCTTTCTCTGATTCCTTCCCTAGAAGGTCAACTTGGGCCAGCTTTGCCCAAACAGCAAGGTGTAGTGCTTTTCTATGTGTAGCTATTCATTTCAGCTATGATCCCCTCTCTACGCTGATCTGTGTCTCTTCTGTAGATGTAAACTTAGTTGCTATGAGGCCACTAACCCAGGAGTCCTGTGATGTATGTAGGTACTGTTTCTGCTGCTTCTCTATAAGCAGATGTTTTTGTTGATAAAGCTTCTAGGAGTTGTCTGTATTCGACTGCGGGAGCCTGGCTGCCTTTGAGACCCTGTAGGGGCCTCTTCCTCCTCTGAAACAGCACTGGCATCTAAGCCGCCACTTCAGTAGTCACAAGCTACACGTAGGTACCGAGCATCTGAAATGTGGCTTCAGATGTGTAAGAAGAGAACACACACTACCTCCAAAGACTTGGATTAAGAAAAGAAGAAGAAAGAAGGGCTGGTAGTCCTTTCCACTGTTCAAGCAGTACCACAGACTGGGCTAATGTGCACAATAGACATTTGTTCAGTTTATGTTTCTGGATGCTGGGAAGTCTGGGAGCTTGGGGGCACACCATTAATGCTCACAGAGGGATATACAGGTAGAATATCACTTCATGATGAGCTGCAGGTGAACTCGGAGCACAATGCATTCCAGATGAGAAAACAGATGTTCTGATGACGGTGAAACTACTTGCTTTCAGAACAACTTTTAAATGGCCACTGTTTTTGTTGCCTTCCTTCTACAAACCAGTCTGAAACACACTGAGGAAAGTTTCGAAATAAATTAAACCTTAAGTCAGTATTGAACTTCAAAGTGATTTGTCAATATCCAATTTTCAGACATAATAGGACATGGAAACTTGGCAGGGTACACTGCTCATCCTGGGCCAAGGCCAGCATTTCCCGGCCCTAAAATCTACCCGGTTCCTCATTGGCTGTAGAATCAACCGTGTTTGGTAGTTTATGAACACAAGACTATACCCACCTGTGAGTTTTTAGCCAGAAGGCCACACATGATCCACTTCTAAACAAGCAAACTTAGAATCAGTAGCACCCCTGTGGAGGCTGAAAGGCAGGAAGAAGAGAGAAAATCTGAGTGTCAAGGCTGGGCAGCCAGAATTCCTAATGAGGTATCTTCTGGGCCTTGCTAGCATGGCAGCTGGGGGATAGGGTTGGGGAACAAAATGTCTACAAACACAGAGATAGGAATAAAGTGACCAGGGCCTTTGAGGATAAGGAGACATTAAGACTGGAACAAAAGTGAAATATCTGGGGGACTGAAGAGATGGCTCAGCAGTTAAGAGCCCTGGCTGCTCTTCTAGAGGACCTGGGTGAGATTCCCAGCACCCACATTTAGGCTCACAACTATCTGTAACTCCAGTTCAAAGAGATCCAGCACCCTCCAATTGGCACCAGACACCCAAGTGGGACATAGACACACATTCAGGCTGAACAGGCATACACATAAAATCAAAATAAATGAATAAAATTGAAAAACAAAATCCCCACAGAGTGTCCCCAAAGAAAACAATGAAGACCCCAATATCTGCAGATTCTACTGGCCACTCCCCAGGAGTCAGCAAGGGGCAGATTTTACCCCTGTGTGACCTGCTCTGGGGCCACAGGAAGGGTATCCAGGGTCAGGGGAAATAACAGGAAGAGGAAATCACTGTTACGAAACCTCGCATAGCGCAATGGTGCACACACGCAAAGTAGTAAACTTTACCAATAACTGGGCATATGGATTTGGAATCAGACCCACATTTTTTTTAAATCTTAATTTCTACTTTTGATTTATTTATTGATCTATTTCCTAAGGGGTTCCTTTCTAGGGGCCTGTCAAGGACTCTCGGTGAACAGTGAAGTAGAAAGTCAAATCTACCCTGAAGAATTCTCTTTGCCCAGACAAATCAGGGGCGTGGCCTGCCGGTGCCGCCAAAAACTCCTGAAAACAAAACTTCCCAAGTCTCTGGGAGGAGAAGGAGGGGATGGGAAAGGGTGAGCTGGAAAGGGGTAGGGACTCTGCCGAAGCTGGGACAAGAGGAAAGAGGAACAGGGATCTGGGGAGCGTCAGGGCCGCTAAGGGCTAAAATGAGCAGGAAAGGCTTGGGAACCCCTAATCCGGCAAGGGGCTGGCAGGGTGGGCATCAGATCCAGGCAATCGCACAGGCCCTGTCAGTTGACAGCGACCCAGAGACTTGGGGGGAGGTGCGGGAGAGGCGGGGGGGGGGATTGTGGGGAAGGGGCGTCGCCTCTGTCGCCCCCGCCCTCCCCAGTGTACTGGGCGGTGCCTCGCCACTGCCTTTTTTCATTTTTTTAAATTCGGTCCCACCCCTCTGGCCCCTCTAGCCGGGCCGTGAGCCTCTGCTCGGCACCCCGGCGCGGATCCCTGGGTTGGTCTGGCCTGGGCCATTGACGTCACCGCCAAGTTTGCTGTCCTTCGCTTCCCACGTGTGGCGGTAGCGGCCAAGGAGGCTGCGGGGAGCGTTGTGGGAGCACAGTGGCAGCGACCACTGACAGGTCCGGAGCAGAGGGTCCACTCCAGGAGGCTCCCAGCTGGAGCCCCAAAGGAGTGGGTAGACTTCCGGAGAGCCCCAAGAGGCCAGAAGGCTCGAGTTCCACTCTGACAGAGGGGCTAAGGGGGACCTGGCTCCGTGCTGAGACGATCTGAGCCAGGACTCCGAGCGTGCTCTTGGGAGGGCCAGGAAAGCAGAGCAGCCAGCGGCTGGGAAAAGGGTCACTCGCTTTGTCCGGAGCGCACACAGCTCTGCTGACCGGGAGCCCCGCGTCCCCTCCATAGGGAACGAGCCAAGGATGCACGGTCGTTGAGCCGAGATCCGCACCAAGTGGCCGCTCAGGAACCCTGCTGAGCCCAGCGCCTTCGCCGCCGCCGCCGCAGAGACTGCCTTGTCCGGCGACTCTCGGGGACCCGGGGCGCCGAGCTCTGCCCAGCTAGGCTCAGGACACGAGCACATTTCAGACCCGAGACGATGGTTTCTTAAGCACGGCCCCGAACCCCTACCTGCCCCTTCGTCCGGAGCCCGGGACCCCGAGAAAGGCTCGCGGGCGTCTTCTGGTCCCCGCTCCAGCTCTGGTCGCTCCGCGGGGCACCTCTCCCGCAGGCAGGGGCGCTCGGGCAATGTGGCCTCAAGGCAGCGAGCGGGATGGCAGGGCTCCTGGTGCAGTCCCGGCCTAGCATGGCCCGCCCGTCGTCAGTCGCCTGCGGCTAGGATGGCCCCCTCGGGCCCCGCCGGTGCCCAGCCAGGCCCGGCTGAGCCACTGTCGCGCAGCATCTTCAGGAAGTTCTTGCTGATGCTCTGCTCTCTACTCACTTCCCTCTACGTCTTCTACTGCCTGGCCGAGCGCTGCCAGCCCGGGTCAGGCCCCGTCGCGGGGGTCCCGGGGCGCGGCATCTCTGCAGGACCGAGGGAGCTGGCGGCGTGGCCGGCGGGGGCGCAAAGGAAGCGCCTCCTGCAACTGCGGCAACGGCGGAGACGCGGGCGGCCCGGGCCAGGCGACAGCGGCGACCAGGATGAGCAGAGCCCTGGGCTGACCGCGGCTCCAGGAGGCTCCGGGGCGGGAAGCAGCGTGGCGGAGGCCCAGTCCGGGACCCTGGCCCTACTCCTGGACGAGGGTAGCAAGCAGCTGCCGCAGGCCATCATCATCGGCGTGAAGAAGGGCGGCACGAGGGCGCTGCTGGAGTTCCTGCGCGTGCACCCCGACGTGCGCGCCGTGGGCGCCGAGCCTCACTTCTTCGACCGCAGCTACCATAAGGGCCTCGCCTGGTACCGGTGAGCGCGGGGAACCCCCATGGGTATTTCTGAGAGCAGGCTGAGCAGAGGGGGAGACTTGGGAGGGGCGGCAAAGGGGAAGTAGTAGCTGTCCCCTACTAGGGCTCTCATTCCCCCTTTCTCATTTGAGAGGGGCGGATTGAGAGAGGAAAGGGGGTTGTCTTCATTTTAATCCTCAGGACTCCCTTTCCCCCCAAACAGCCTGCCCCTTGAAGTCACCCTTGTATTCAGATGAAGGAAAAGAAAAAGAAAGACTCGAGAGAGTTTTCTTTAAAGTCAGAAACCTGTTCGTCATTACTGGGTTATCCCACTAAAGGAAGCCTCTTTCTGTTCCTTTATCTTTGAGGGTAATTCCCTGTGGTTAACACGGTATTTGCCCCAGTATTTATTTGCCTTGACCCTTTGCCAGATAGTTGTCCAAGTGGTAAGTCATATAGAGACTTAGTAAAAGTGTCAAGTGCCGGGAGTCCATGTAGTTTCGATAATCTATGTCCCAGCAAGTGCCAGCAACCAGTCGCTGTGTCTTTAAAGAACATTTCCTTGGTAATACCATTGGCTTGACAGAAACTTTTCTAAAGAGCTCTGAACAATTATCTTTACAAATAAGATAGCTAATTTAAAAGGGAAAAGAAGTTTATAAAAAAAAAAGAGTCTTGGAAAAAGCAAGGTAAGCTTATTCGCCAGTGTCAAATGCAGAGCACCTATGAGAGTTAGCCAAACTCTAATAAACTCTATCGTGGCCTGGATTGAGTTTGCGGTTAAAAAAAAAAAATACTCATCATCCCCACCCCCGCCCTCCAAGTTCAAGGAAAAAT
Source organism: Ondatra zibethicus (assembly GCA_004026605.1). Taxonomy (NCBI): domain Eukaryota; kingdom Metazoa; phylum Chordata; class Mammalia; order Rodentia; family Cricetidae; genus Ondatra; species Ondatra zibethicus. The sequence goes on along the minus strand of PVIU01002533.1, from coordinate 149,035 downwards.
CATATGGTTAGAATTTTCCCATTTTATAAAGTTCAGCCTGTTCATAAAACATTCATTCTCATTATAACTGAAACAATATTAGAAAAGTTATGACACAATTGAGATACAGCGAAAGAACCATTCATAAAACAGAGACGGGCATGATGTGACGAGTGTATTTGCATGTAGGGTCAAGAACATGTTCAGATCGATTTCAGGAGCTGAATTTATAGTTTAGTTCTAAAAAAATCAGATTCAAACATTAAGCACTTCTAAAAACAGCAGCTTTCCATTCATCGGAAAGAAAAACAATCAGTCTTCCCCATACAGAATATATATCATTTAAAATCATCAGCCACTTAAACTCCCCCCTCCCCACGCCTCCGTCATTTACCTTGTACCCTCTGGAAGTTCTTAAAAACTGACCTGTTGAATCTGGACAACAGGTCCTTCTTCTTAACACAAAGGCAGTTCTGTGCTATTCCTCAAGGACAGGAGAAAGGAATGGCTAAACACCCTAAAGCTCTTATCTATAGCCGCTTGAATTGAATTGGGCCTCGTACAGTGCTGGGAGGGACGCGTTTCAAGCCATCAGTCTGAAATTTCTAGGCCAGCCGCAGGCTCTGAGGTACTATTAAATACGGTGAAATGTTTAGTACTGACCTCCTTTATTTTCGTTTTGCTCTATAAACTTTATTTCCACAAGGTAGGATTGTTTCTTCTTATTCCAGCACCGTATATTTGAGGGCACAGTATATCCACAGACCTGGATCTGATTTTCTGTGGAACTTTCTGAAATCGTGTAAAAGCAGGAAGGTTTCAAGGTAACTAAAAACACAACTACTTGAAAAAAAAAGGCAGGGAAAGAATGAAAAGCAAAAGTCATAAACTTTGAGGCTGCCCTGCCCTTTGGAAACTGGTGGTAAGCTATGAAGGAGATCTCCTCGGGTTGTTTACCCCCGGCAGAGGAGGTCTAAAAAGCAATTTATGGCGGTTACAAAATTAACTGCACAGTAGACTTCATGGTTTGGTGAATTTAATTTTCCAAGTGTCGGAACAATGTCTTTGTTTTAACATTCACAGTGAGTGTTTTTTTTTATTGAATGCATAAATTTAAGCTCACGGAGTAATATGAAAAACTCCTTTAAAAAAAACAACAACAACCTGTGGAGCCTGGATTATGGGATTATTTAATGAAATTTCCCCCACAGTTCTTTTTCTTCTTGACTCTGAACTTGGAGTTTGATGTTCATGAGAAAGACTGAAGACTTAACTCTCTATATGAGAAAATCCCACACAGAATAACTTGAAGTTACTGTGCATTTTGGCTACTTATATCTACCTAATATATAGAACAAGGATCCGAATAGACCTTTCTAAATTGCCCCAAACCTGCAATAGAGAACTTCTATCACATATTTAAGACCACACACGCATGCATACACACACAGGCACACAGGTACACACACAGACATGGACACACTACACAGACACATATACACATGCAGAGGAGAAAACAAAACAAAACCAAAACGAACTTTCTATTGAAAACTTGAAGAGAAGAAAATTAGGGAAGAGAAAAATATGGGTAATATATTTTTATTTTTAGATGCTTATTGTCATGGGGAAAATAAAAAAGATGTCTAGTCTTTGCTTCTTTCTTTCTTCTCTAGCTTTCTTCTTTCTTCCTTTCTTCCTTCCTTCCTTCCTTCCTTCCTTCCTTCCTTTCTTTCGTTCTTTCATTCTACCTTTCTCTCTATTTCTTTCATCCTTTCTTTCTCTCTTCCTTCTATCCTTCCTTTCCCTTTTTGTTTCTTCTTTCTTTTAATCTTTCTTCTCTCCCTCCTCGTCCCCTCCCCCCTCTCAACTGTTTGTTAACAGTTTGCTGTGGCAGTGCCCCCTGCTGTCCTCATGAAGGGAGAAAACTTGCTTTCTGGAAGTTTGAAGAAATCTCTCGGAGCAGGAGTTTGAGAGTTAGAAACTCCTGTTGATGAGATGTTTCTATATATTTCCATCACCGAAAAGAAAATAAAACATAAGCTGTGTTTCCAGCATAGAGTATAAATCCATCTTTGAAACAAATTATAGTGAAATGCAAATGAATTTGTTATTCAACATCTTAACAGAAGGTTCTTCTTATTGATGTCTCAACAAGTCTCTGGCAATGTTTTTTGTGTGTGGAGGCTTGTTCCTAACAACTCAGGACACACCAGTGGAGGATTCTGGGTATGAAACTCCACCCTGTTGGGTTTGAAAAGCATTCCTCATGACTTAATTTAGCAGACATGGTATCAGTGCAACAAATGTCTGCGGCTTGCACGTCACGTGACAGCAGTCGTTCAAAGCGAGCTGTATCTGTTTCCATTGCACAAGTGGTATGATCATAAAGGCGAGTGGAAATAACTTCACTCTCTCCAAAATGCGGAGATTTTTACTGGGAGTCAAGACCAGTGGCCTCTATTGCAGCTCAAGGGCAGGTGAACTTTGAACTGAATCAGAAGGGCCCTGTCCCTGCTTGTTTATTACACCTGCAGAGAAAGTGTATTCCATTTTCCCTACGGAGACAAAGGACGTATATCTGTAAATTATCTAAATAAACTATACACGTACATATTCATGTGTATATACACTCCTCCTTTGGTATCTGTGAGGCATTGGTCCCATCCCCTGGTAAGCATCAAACTTTTCAGACACTCAAGTTCTTCCTATGAATGGTACAGTATTTGCGCATAACTTAAAACATCCTCCTCTGCACTTTAAATCATGTGTACATTATTTATAATGCGTGATACAATGCAAGTTTTATGTAAAGAGCTGCTACAGTAATGTCTAGGGAACAATAACAGAAAAAAACTCAGGACATGTTCAACACAGATGTAATGTTTTCATACACAGTTGGCTGAGTCTCTGGATGCACAACCTGTAGATACAGAGGGCCTGCTATGCATCTGTCTGTTCTGTATCTATTTATCCGTCCACACATCCACAAAACCACATATGCTTATATGTGGCTTCTATAACACCCTATATCTTTATTTGGGCCATAATAGGAAGCATTCTTTATGCTGTCTTTGGTGCTGGCATGTCCCACGTTTTAATTCCCTTCGTTAGCAAGTCTAGACCATTTAAGCAGAGAAGAGCATCACATTATAGCATACAGTAAAGATAGATGATTATTCAGCTTGGAGTTTTGGAGTTAGTGTATTCCTCACTTCATCAAAATGTGAAAGTTTTAACCTTTCATGATCACGGCTTTATTTTTCAAGGCCACTAGAGAGTCAACTTAGCAGAGGCACTTCCGGCTTCGGGGAGAACTCTGCATTTTGTGGCAGCTGGGAGCAGCTGCAGAGGACCTCCAGGAACCATTCCCACCCCCTGCACCACCATCCCCTTCTGCACAAAGAGTCTGAAATTTAAGCCAAAGGAGGTGCAGATCCTGGCCACCCATGCAAGGTCATAGGGACTGAAGTCCAGAGACTGTGTCCTTGAGTAAGCAAAGAACACAGGCTGGGGAGGACTCTGAGTCCAGGGGGTTCATATCTGTGGAGAAAAACAGAGCTATTTCTTCCATGAATATACTTCCCACCTACTATCATTGTCTGAATTCTGGGTTCTTTCCCTGGAGATGTCACTGATAATTTAATCAGCCGTGTGTGTGTGTGTGTGTGTGTGTGTGTGTGTGTGTGTGTGTATGTGTGTATGCATGTGTGTGTGTGCATGTGTGTGTTTGGTGTACATGTATATGTGCATAGAAGTATATATGTACTAGATGGGGAAGGGATAGAATCTGTTTGATTAATTAAATTATTCAATAAATGTTTAGGGAATGACTTAGATGTGCCAGTTACGGAAGAGGCTCCGAGTATCCTGGAGCTGAAATACCTTGAGTCTGTACTTTCTCCTGTATGCCTCCCCTTGTAATCTGAGGGGTACCGTGTGCTGCTTCACTACATGTGAGAAAGCAAAGATAATCTCTGGGTAGAAGTCCCCCACAGTGTTGTGATCTCCTGCCCCACCTTCCCTTAAAAGAAAACACTCTGGCCCAAATATTTGTCTCATATAAATAAACCGGTTGATTGGCTAGGGATGAATAAGTGCCAAGTCTGTATTTCAGACGGGTCATGGGAATAAAGTGGGCCTGTGCAATTAATGACAGCAGGGGCTAACCTTACATAGACCAGATGTTCACATTGTGAAGAATGCTGGTCACAGAGCAAACAAACCTCCTTGATGTAAACAACCATAAGAACTGGTCATCTCTCCAAGGGACACATTGAACAACTGTAAACTGTAGTCACCATCAACGCTATTGCTGGGTCCAGGCAGGAAGCCTGGATAAGCAGCTCTTTTCCCGAGGGGGAAATACCTTCCACCCCCACCTGATAGAGGTGTGGTCTATAAAGAGAACTGGTTTGCCACGCACAGTGCCCCGCCTTGTAACTCCAGGCCTCTGGAGGCTGACTTGGGAAGACCACAAGTTTGAAACTAGCCTGGCTCCCTGTGAGGCGCCATATCCAAAAACTAGATTACAAAACTCAATAATCTAGGGTAGTCTCTTGGTCTGTTTTTCCCAACAGAATTAAACCCTGAAGTCTGGGAATTTTGTTATCCTTAAGTAATGAGTTAAAATTGTGGAAGTAAAGTTTCTCGCCAGATACGTGGCTTTCTTATGTGCACAAAGGGAGGAAATGGCACTGAAACAACGTTTGCCCTCTGCCCTTCACCTTGATCAGATGCTCCACACTTCAGGATGTGTGCTAATTTGATACACTTTAAATATCTCTGTGGGGTATATGACTACAACTAGTAAGAAAACATATGTGGAGCCAAGCTTTAGGAACTGAGCCAGGGATCGGTTCTCTCCTCATTCCTACTTCCAGTGATACAATCCTTGACTAGTTGGCATTCCTCGGGTACCTGAACGCAAGTTCTTGGGTCTCTTGAGTTCTGTACCACAGAGTACAGTTTTAACCAGTCTCAGGAGTCGTCAGATGACGCTGGCAGATGTGTGGCAGGAAAGGGGGAGTGTTTATTAATAATGCAGTTAAGTACTTGCCATTAGGAATGCAAGAGAGATTCTTTCAAAGGATATAAACAAAATTCCTTCTCCCTTGAGAACAGCCTAGCCTAGTTTGACTGTGTTGTGTAGCGCCACCTAGTGGTAAAATGAGCAGTCAGTAAACCTCCTTGCCAGAGCTCTGAGGTGCTTGCTCAGGTTGTGTTTGTAGCTTTATAGAAGAGAGAATTGAGCAGTGGAGGGAGAGGGAGAGTGGGAGAGGCAGAAAGTGGGAGAAGGGAAGAGTGGGAAAGGGGGAGGAAGGAGAGAAGGAGGGAGAGAGACAGAGAGGGGAAGGAAGGGAGGGAGAGGAGAAGGAGAAAGGGACGGGGAGAGAGGGAGAGAGACAGAGAATAGCGAACTATGTAACACTTACATAACAGGTACCATCCACCGAGCCCAGCTGTTGCATTTTGCCTCTTTTAGGTAGGGGCAATTCCCTTCTTTGAGGCAGGCAGTTTATTCTTTGGAGAGAAATAAAAGAGACTTGACTTGACAATAAACCCGAAAAGCAAGATACAAATGATTAGAGGATTTATATTAGAAATGTGTAGGGGAAGGAATGCCATATGCCCCAGATTACTTTTGTTAGTGCGTTTGCCTCTGTTTCTGAAAGCTGGCTTCAGATGGAAATGCTTCCAGATGACTTTGTGTGGTGCAGGCTCTGGAGGAGGGTCCTGTGGTTCTTAAGGAAACAAGAGGCATACAGAAGCCGGCTTAACCCTTGGAGTTCCTGCTGTGTGCACTCCAGATGCAGGATAACTCCTGGGATAGAAGTCAGAGATGCATTTTCGTGCCCAAGGACAGGTGGAGTCAGGTTAAAAGAGTGGGAAGGGAAGAGATAGGGACATTATGACTGGGAACTGGAAGAATGACCTTAATCAAGTAACGCAGTGGCTGAGGGCAGCGCTCCCTTCTGCCGAGGTCTCATTTATTGTCCTGATGTTAGTCATTAAACATAACTTTCGTCTGTGGGATATTTTTCCCTGGGTCCAGAACCCATGTAAATATGACAGTCACCCAAATTGAGCAGCCCTCTACAAGACATTTTTTCAGGCTAGAACAGAAAAATAAGTGAATTGAGAATAAACTAGGCGAGTGTGCATGATGTGGTTCGTTGAGCAAATGGCATTAGGTGGTAGCTTGAGGTTTCTCTTACCAGTGGTCAATCACAGGCTGAACATCTTAGTGGAGAATTCCAGAAATGAAGAACTCACGCGTCTTCAATTTGGTGCCTTTCTGGAGAGTGGGATGAGATCTTATGCTGTTCCACATAATGTGTGAGTCACCGCTGCGTGCTGTGTATTCGCATTGTATAGACATCTCACTCACGCTCCAAGTACCCCTATGCTTCCAATGCAACTAAGCCTTATTTTACTTAACAGTGAGACAAGCACAGGAGTAGAGATGCTGGCAGCTTGAAGTTGAGGAAGAAAAGGCACGAAGTGCTTCCCTTAAGTGAAAAGTCCAAATCTCAGTCAAGCAAGAGAAGTTCTATTGAATGCTGACTTGCTGAGGTCTGTGAAAAAATGAGTCTTCTGTCTGCAGGATTATGAAGGAAAGAGAAGGCTGTACAAGCTTTACTGGCATGCCTCAAACTGCAGAAGCTGTGGCCATAGCACGTAAGTGCTTAGCAGAGAGGTAAAAGCCATTCCCTTTGTGTGTGAGCACATATAAATTGCTTGCATTTAGGGCTATGTTTTCAGGCACTCTGGGGTTCTTGGAAGAATTCCAGAGCAAATAGAAAAAGGGGTACTTTCTGATGCTTGTGTGCTTTGTTTGGAGATGACACCTCTGAGTGTAGCCCAACCTGACTGCCTCAGCCTCCCACATGCTGGGATTATAGGCATGCGCTGCCACACCCTGTCTAGTTGACCGAGATGACCATCTTGGTTTTTAACAGTGTGTTATACTTGGCCTGTATCTGTATAATGATACCCACCTCCCAGAGGGCAAAGTTTATCTTTGTGCTATTTTGTGTGATTCAAATATCAAAAATTATCCCCAAGCCCCACACAAAGCCAACAAAGAAGTCAAGAAGAGCTTAGGGGACCGCGAAGGCAGCTTGTGCTCAAGCAGGCTACAGACATTCTGTGTGTCCCGTGCTCTTTACTTTGGAGGGCCTGTGTGGGCTGGCCGCTTCCCCTCCTTGCAGCACCTGTTGCTTCCAGACAGGATGACAGCCCGCCCCCTAGCCTTGTTTTGGAGCAACACTCCCTCTTGGCTCATCCACAGAGACAGTGTCCTTCCTGTCTTTCGCTTCTAGATGGCAAAAGTAAAGTGAGGCAGGGATGAAAAGCCCCCACCCTGACACTCCTTCTATGGACAGAGGACCTTTGCACAAGTGGCTGGGCTTGAGAAACAGAAAAAGCCAAAGTGGGAGTCAGACAAATGAAGCACAGGGCCTTTAAAAAACTATTTTTTAAAAAGGTTTATTTATGTGTATGGTGTTTTGTATGTGTATTAAGTGTATGGTGTATGGGTGTTTTGCCTGTGCATACATCTGTGCACCATGTGTATGCCTGGTGCCTGCAGAGCCCAGAAGAGGGTGCTGGATCACTTGGAACTGGAGTTAACTGGATAGTTGTTAATCACCATGTGGATGCTGGGAACCAAACCCAATTTTTCTGCAAGGGCCACAAGTGCTTTTCATTGCTGAGCCTTCTCTACAGATCCCTCAGGTTTTCATTTTTAACTACAAACATAGGAAGAGCTGGGGATGCTGGTTATGGGGTACGGATGTGGTTTGTGATGACAACATGGCTTGGACTGTCCGGGACAGTTTACATGGATCACACGCTAATTGGGCTCAATGTCTCTATGGTGTAGAGGCTCTCAGAACACCTAAAGCCATTGATACATTCCAGGTTGGAAGAGGTGGAGAGAAGGCCCCATTGCAGAGTCAGGAGAGCCAATAGAATGGAGTGTCCTATAGCTGAGTGGCTTACTTTGCTGGTGCTTCTCTTTCTTCTCTGTCAGCATCATCAGACTTGAAGTCCCTGTCTAGGTGGCAGGCTGTCATTTTGGTGCTGTTTTTAACCACACAGTTGCAGAGCTGGGCCTCTCATTTAACAGAGTGATGAAAATCTCCCTGCAAACATTTCCCCTGTGATATTTATAACAAGTGTAAAAATAACATATATATTTAATAATTCTAAAACTATTTATAATGGACTATGAAAAATCTACAACACTTTTTTTTCTTAATAAAAACAATGCTACACCTGCTCCTTTCGGAGCCCCCAGGAAGTCAGCGGTGTTTCATTTTATTGGGTTGATGGCACTGTCTTTAGTGGATCTGCTTTAGGCATCTCTTGTGCAAGAGATGGACATGGATGCTTGTGCAAATAAAATTAATTTTGGTGTTCTCCCCCTTGTAGTGGCAGGAAAATGTGTCCTTTAAAACTATTTTTTTTTATGAAACAGCAAACAAAACACAGGGACCTTGTAATTCGTATCTGACAAAACCCACCACTCCACGTGTAAAGTGGCCGAAACCAGTTGTGTTGAGCCCTCGCTGTGTGCTGAATGAGGTGAACGGTAGTCCATTTGATCTTGGTAGGACCAACAATTAAAGTCTGTCTTGATATTTCCTGCAGTCTACGTTTAAAAACACCCAGGTTTGGAAAAGGGAAGTAACTTACCCCCAAATGATAGACTGATGTGACCCCAGATCGTCCTCCATCTAGGCCTTCAGGGTGCTCCACCTCCTGGGCATTCTGGGATGCTCTCTGACAGAAACAGCCATATGTAGCTCCTGCCTAACTCTTCAGCCATCAGGGTCCCAGAGATCCTGGCTACAGATAGCAGCCCATGTAGTTTTGGTTCAATCGGATTCAAGAACCTATTAGTTATAAAACTGGTCTGCATTATTTGATTCTGATCAGGAACCATTAGTTATAAAATTGGACAACTGATCCTATTGAGTATATTAATAATATTGAACCAGCTATGGGCTCTTTCCATATCCATTAAAATATAACAATAATCACTAAACAACCTCTTGAGTGAGCCGAGTGCAGTGCTTCTGGGTTGGTGCACACAGAAGCCAAAGCGCTGCCAGGAATATGATGGGGAAGATTCTTGCATTCCTACACTAGGGCCCAGGAGGGGTAGTTACTGTGCCCAGTATCTGGAGTCACCCGGTGGCCCTGAGGTCTCCTTTGCAGTGTGAGGAGAGGCCTTCTTCCCTGTATGCTGCCAAGTCTCTCTCTACTAAAGTGTTTATCTCACTTACCTTTGGATTGACATTTTTTCTCTTTAGTCTTAAGATGCCTTAGTTAGTACCCCAAGTCAGAACATAGTCCACCATTAACCTAGCATTCTTCTGTCATCATTACTGTAGCCTCCTGGCCATCGTGAGCAGAGAGCCTGTCCACAGTGCCCAGGCCACAGCCACATATGCCCTAGCTTTTGACAATTATACCCTCTCTAGGTTTCCTATATTTAATTTGGGTGTACATGGAACAGGACAGAAACCCAACTGGTCTGGGACCAGTTGAAGTATAACCTTCTGTTGTCCCAGAACTGATTCATTAAAGCCTTAACTCGGATTGAATCTGCTCACTCTTCATCTACCTGCTTTTAGATGCATTCTTCAGCAGTTTTTGACAAAAGCTGGTTTGGGGCCCCTCTGGGCCACCTGGCCCTTGGATCCTTGTCACTAATTTGTGTTTTCTGGTGTTGCCTGCTTGTGAAAGATTAGCTGGAGAAACCCAAGTCCAGCCAGGGAAGGCTTCATTTGGTTTTGTTTCTTAACCTCTTGAGTATTCAGAATAGGAAGCAATCAATCAAATTATGGGAATAAAATTCCTTTGCCGTTTTTAGCGTTCTTCCTTGGGTTAGATTTCTTTTCTCACTAGGAAGTATCAAAGTGACCAGAATGAGTTGAATGACAAACTCAAAAATGATGTGTCTTATTGTCATAAGTCCTTGAAGAGTCTCAGTATGTTCAAGAATTTAATTAAGAGATCTGAATTAAACCTAATTTACACACACACATGCATGCACACACATGCACACTCACGCACGCACACACACACACACACACACACACACACACACACACGAGAGAGAAAGAGAGAGGGGGGGGCCAGCATTTCCTTGCTTAACTGAAGCCATGTTTGTCCTACTCCAGGTTTTGAAAAGTTCTGGGAAAGGGAGGGAAATAGGGAAATAGTCCCAAAGTGCTGTGATTTCATGTCACAAACTCTGATCTTAAGTAAACAAAAGCTCATGATTATTTTTTCTTTCTTTTCAAAAAATTTTCTGATGAACTCTCATTATTCTTGTAGTTTCTTTCATCATCAAATGTGGGTTTGCTTCTTTTTTTCTTTAAGAAATAAAGTTGGTTTGTTTTTCTTCCTAATGGGGCCTTGCTCTTTCTTCTTGGTGTAGGAGGCCTTGGGATTGCAACAGTATCTGTTTAAAAGGCGTTTCCTGAAGCCAGAGGTTCCCTTAGAATGCCCTGGGAGGGTTTAACGATGGAAAGAAAACAAATTGGATCTGTTTTATATTTGTATGGGGGGAGGTCATAGGGACCTAATGCTTGCGATGAAAATTCTTGGGATTTTCAGGTGTGTTTGCCCCATGGCAATGAGTGGCAGAAAGAAAGCAAGTGTTGAAGAAATTATTTCTCTGCTCCTGCTGATCTTGGCATGAAGAAAAGCAGGCTCATTATTTCCATGTATTTTGACACATCAGAAGAACATAGGGATACTCATGCCTGAGTGTGTTGGGAGGGAGCGTACCTGCTGGAAATCCATGGGCGAAGGGAAGCAAATCAGCATGAGTGTAGCCCCCCAACCTGAAGAGGCTGAGGTTACCCAACAGACTGATGGGTACTGAAGACCAGAATGAGATAAAAGGAAAGGTGGTGGGTGACATGGCACATGACTCTCATGAGTGTGTAATAAGACCAACCTTTAAAGCCAACGCTGATATAACTATAATGGAGTGTAACGGAGGACGTTAGAGTGGATCCCACATTCCCAGAAGAACCCTATCACTTGGACAAATTTCATCTTTGTTATTTGCTATTTAAGGCAGTGCATGCAAAAGCGTTGGATGTAAAATACGTCTGTTAGAGTGCGTGGTGACTAAGAGAAAGTTGGAAAACAACCAGCTAGTAAAATGGGAAATGCAGCTGAAGAGCTATGCAAAAGTGCCTCGGGCCTGGGAATCTGCACACTACTTCATAATAATAATAAAAAAAATGACCGCCCCTGCCTCCCCCCAACTAAATCAAGACTCAGAAGTTTTTGTTTTGCTTTACTGGGAAGGGCCAGACATCTCACACTTCTGGCCTTATGGACCTTGCAGTGTGGTCCCGGATGCCCCGCCCAGCTGTTAGCCCCTTAGCTGTCCCTGACAATCTGGCACCACCTGTAGCTTGCAGACTTCGGGGTTAAGGTGAAGTCTTCCCTTACCTCTTGCTACTCTCAGCAGACCACCGGCCAGGGACATTTGGGAGACATGGGATGGGTGCACAGTGCAAGTTGTTCAGCTCCGTCCCAAACCCAATCCGAAGCCGCAGCACCCCTGCTGTGCTGCCGGTTGCTCGAGCATCCTGCCTTGGAACAGCATGGCTGTAGCCCATTGGAACGTGAAACGTGCAGAGCGGCTCCAGATGAGGCCATTTTGTGGAAATGCAATTATTGGCCCAGCTACAAACATTCTGTTTTGGACACACAAACACCAAAGTAGGCGTCACTTACTTCTTTATTTTTTAAAGCTTGAGCATCCATTTCGATGTTTCCTAGACTTTGAACTTGAGTGTGTTTGGTTCACGGCGCTTCTCTGGTCACACCCTCTTCCTCCTTTAGCATGTTGGGTATTTGTGTACCAGTAAATTGGGACACAGTGAAGGAAGTCTGGTTCATTACCACCAGACCTACAATCTGAGCAACAACTTCCCAGTGTGGATGAGTTTGCCATCCTGCCTGTGTGGGTGAAGAGGTGCCAAATTGGGAATGAAGGCTGGGCAAAGATTTTTCGAGGATCAGCAGGTGGCATTTTTTAAAGCGTTTGGGTTTTATTTTAGGCCTGCTCTAACTAACAGGGAAGCAGACATGCAATCCAAACATCTCTAACACAAAGGAATGGGAACCCTTAGGGAGATGGAAATGTTAATTATACTATTTGGTTAGCACAAGTTGTATAATGTATTGGATTATCACATTATATTTTATAAATAGGCACAATTGCTACATCATTAAAATAATTTTTAAAGCAATGTAATGGAAACTATCCCTGTACGTCAAACATTGTATCCAGCACACACATTTAAATGGCATGGATAAGGAGGTGAGAAGAATTTTAACAATATCATAATTAAAAACAACACGTGTCCAATATAACACAGTGTGCAATCACAACGAAACTGACTAATAAGCTAGTCTGCATGCATTTCAGACTGACACACAGCTCAATTCTTCTTGGCTGCCTTTTAAAAGGTCCATAATTCCAAGAAACAGGCTGCCATCATGGTTCACACAGCTCTCAGGATAGAATCCTATGTAAAGGAATTGATAGGCTGGCGGAAGTCTGGCTTTGCACATCATCTCTGATTTGACTTTGGAAATCCAGTCCTCATTGGTGGCATGTGGATTCGTAGCCACTTGGGTGGCTGTTGAGGGATCCTGAGAATGGTGAAGGGCTGAGGATGGGTAAGGCTGGTGGGGCGGGATTTGCTCAATGCTTTGTCTGTAGAGATTATAAACCTGGGAGGAATGCTACTGGTATTGAAGGAACGGGCAGAAACTGCAGAACATTTGAGGGTTTTATCGCGAGTATATTGTATTGATGGTAACGACAGTGTTAGCAGTGAATGCAGGAGGAGAAAGAACACCTCTCCAAAAGAACAAATTGTGTTTGGACATGGGAAACGGAAGTGCTGTCGCCTGCCAGAGTGCATGAGTATGTCAGAGATCAGCAAGCATCCATGGCCCTTGGACAGCGGTTCTCAACTTTCCCAATGCTGCAACTCTTTAATACAGTTCCTCATGTTTTGGTGACCCCAAACCATAAAATTATTTTGTTGCTATTTCATTTGCTACTGTATGAATCATTAATGTAAATATTTGATATGCAGGATGTCTGATATGTGACCCCTTAAATAAGGTCAGTTGGGCACAAGGGGTCGCAACCCACAGACTGAGAAACTGCTGCCTTAGTAGGGCATTGAGTCCGTTGAGTGTGGGGCAGAACTAAGCAAGGAATGGAAAGGGCTCACTCCTAGGAATAGATTCTGCAATTGATGGTGAACATGAAAACACATTTAGGAGGAACTGCACAGGTTTCTATGATTTAATTTTGAGTAACATTTAAAAAGTTGAGTCGATAGAAGGATCTCTTTAGAAATTGAATAGAAGAATAGTTAGGAACAGCCAATAAAATATTAGAATGTATATTTAGAATTGAACCCATGGGCAGATGGGTGTTTATTGTAAAATTCTCTCGAAACAGCTGTCTTTAAAATATTAATAAAATGCCAGTGTCAGGTGAAGGATGGTCCCAAGCTCAATGCCATGGAAAATTTTTCTAGAAGGTTGAGACTGTTTGCATTGTCAGTTAGGAAGTCTTGAGTGACTTTGAGACCCTATGGGCTCCATGGGTCTAACCATGAGGGTAGCAATGAGATGCTGGTTGAAGGAGAACATCAGAGAAGGGGAGGTTCCAGGGATGGTACCATGTGTGCATCCAGCCTTCTCTATCTCCCCTTCTCTCCTGGATGTGAGTTGACCAGTGAGTCTTCATGACTGCTCTGTGATCACTCTGGCTTGTCATTCACAGAAACAAATCTTCTTGAGCTGACAAGGGGCTTCGTGTGTGTGTGTGTGTGTGTGTGTGTGTGTGTGTGTGTGTGTGTGTACATGTGCATGTGTGCCTGTGGAGGCCAGAAGAAGGTGCTGAATCTCTTAGAGCTAGAGTTACAGGCCATCTGGCATTGAGTACTAGGAACCAAACTTGTGGTCTCTGGGCCAGCAATAAATAAATGCTCTGAACTTCTGAATCATCAGGTAGTGTGTCTTTGCATGGATGCAAATGGATTGCACTGTTAATTGTGGAACATGCATGGGCATTCAATATGCTTGTTCTGTTTTCTTGAACATTTTGGCCACAGAGTGGTGTCCCATCCTGAAAGTGGCAACTCATCAGCCTGTTCTAAATTCCACACGTGAGAAGCAAAACTGACTTTGAACACCTGCCAGAAAGTTCCATGAACCAATGAAGAAATTTAAGGTTACTCACTGCCCCCTCCCCACCAACACTGGACTGGTTATATGTATTCTTATGGGTTCTCAATTCCTCACTGTAAACATCAAATCACAGTCAACATTCACATACTTTCACACTCTCCAACATGATCTTGGATCTTTCTTCTTGTCTCTGGACATTTGGTGTCGGTGAGAAAGCTATAAAAATGAATTAAAATAAAAATTACTCCAACATGAGAAAACCAAGACAGCTCATTCCTGGTCATCTGAATCACAAATTTGCTGCTTCTGGCTCTAAAATACATAGCTACGGTGTTTGATTGTCCATTTAATTGAGAGTGGTTTTATTTGTCCAACTCAGACTTTCACAGAGGAAATTTCCAGATGAGCTTGAATTAGAACAAGTGGAGTTGTAGGTAGTTCAGCAATTATTCCTGGGATGTCTATTTAAGTTTAAACTTAGACTATTGCAAATAAATTATTTTGCCATGACTGTCCTTCTGGTCTCTTCACAGATCTACTGGGGCAGTGTACCGAGTGACTCATGAAGGGGTATTTTCAGAGAGAGGGAGGGAGGTGGCTAAAGGATAGGGTTGGAAGAGGAAGCCAAAGGAAGAAGCAGAACCCTCTTGGCTCAAACTGGAAGGGGTTCCTAAGTCTTCACTTCTCTAACACCCTGACAGAAATAAAGTCAGCCTTTGGGTGGCCCTCTTCAGAGGATTGAGGGCATTGCAGTTGGTTCACTGTGGGAACAGAAACTCCACAGCATAGGAGAAGGCAGACAGTAGATGGGAGTAGGCATCACAGGCCAGGGCCAGCATTGCATCTGCTCTGGCAGAACAAAGGGGCCCGCAGGAAGGAAAGTAAGGTTTAAAAACAGTGCCTGGAGCTAGAGACACAGCTTAGACCTTAAGGTGCTTGTTGTGGGAAGACAGAAATGAATTCTGGGAGGAAGAAAGCAGAGTGAGAGAGCCGCCATGGAGCCACCAGGTCAGACATGCTGACTCTTTCCCGGTAAGCCACAACCTCGTGGTGATATACAGATTATTAGAAATGGGTTAAATCAAGATGTGAAAGTTAGCCAGTAAGAGGCTAGAGCTAATGGGCCAGGCAGTGTTTAAATTAATACAGTTTCTGTGTGATTATTTTGGGTGTAAGATAGCCAGGCAGCCGGGACAGAACAAAGGGCCCACTCTCCTGTTATATACTTGTTCTCCACAGTTCTAGCCTTGTTTCTGTGACTGAGAGTTTTAGTGATTCCTCATACCCTCTATTGACCACCTTTCCAGTTTGTACATACTTTTGTTCCCTTGACCTTCCTTCATGAAGAAACATCTTGGTAGATGGATAGCAGTGTGGTCTTCCCAGAAATTTGAGCCATCTACCACAGCAAGCAACTGGCTGGACCTCCAGACCTCTGCAACTCCTTACATACTATGTACAGAAAAATCGCAATCTCAAGTGTGTGCACATTGAGCATCCTCTACAGTCAATCTCAATCTCTAGTGTGTGCACATTGAGTATCCACTACAGTCAATCTCAATCTCTAGTGTGTGCACATTGAGTATCCACTACAGTCAATCTCAATCTCTAGTGTGTGCACATTGAGTATCCACCACAGTCAATCTCAATCTCTAGTGTGTGCACATTGAGTATCCACTATAGTTAATCTCAATCTCAAGTGTGTGCACATTGAGCATCCTCTACAGTCAATCTCAATCTCTAGTATGTGCACATTGAGTATCCACTATAGTTAATCTCAATCTCAAGTGTGTGCACATTGAGTATCCACTACAGTCAATCTCAGTCTCTAGTGTGTGCACATTGAGTATCCACCACAGTCAATCTCAATCTCTAGTGTGTGCACATTGAGTATCCACTACAGTCAATCTCAATCTCTAGTGTGTGCACATTGAGTATCCACTATAGTTAATCTCAATCTCAAGTGTGTGCACATTGAGCATCCTCTACAGTCAATCTCAATCTCTAGTGTGATCACATTGAGCATCCTCTACAGTCAGTCTCAATCTCTAGTGTGTGCACATTGAGTATCCACTTACAGTCAGTCGCAATCTTGAGTGTGTGCACACTGAGGACCCCTCTCTCTGACGGAGTTGGAAAATGCGACAGTACCACAGATGTGCTTTCTCCATTACTGATTCATTCAATACCATGGGGATCATTAATAAAATGTTGTGATGAAGGAGAGAATAGTGCCCTGCAGCCATGCAGAGGCAACACTTAGACATGCTTAGACACCCCTGGATGAGAAATGCTTTTTCTATGTATATGTGTATGTTTAGCTGTTTATCACACTGCATTGGTGGACAGGTTGTGTTTTGGCTCTGATTTTATAAGCACATTTCCTCTGTGTTTTATAAAACAGCAAAGGTGGTTGATGGGATATGAAAGCCCTCACTGCCAAGCCTCCAGTCCCAGATAGTGGAAGGGGAGAACTGAGTATCAGAAATTGTTATCTGACTTCCATATGTGTGCCATGGTGTACACACACAGACACACAGACAAACACAGAGACAGACAGACACACATATACAGACACACACACAAACACATACACAGACTCACATACTAAATGCAATTTAAAACTTTCTAAACAGCAGAGAAACAAGAGCCCATGGAAGCACTTTTGCAAGCTTGCTGACTTAGACTCCTACCACTATGTGCTTACTAACATGATACACAAGCCGGGTGTCAAAGCTGTGGACAAATCAAATTTCCTACTTTCCCTTCAAAGTAGGAAATTCAAAAACATAAATTAGCAGCTGGATATTTAAGCAACTCGAGTATAGTGGTGATGTAAACATCTGACTTTTTACATAGAACTACTCTCAGAATTCAGGGGACAGACTGGCTCTGCTCTGGAAGCTCAGGTACAGCCATTTTCCCAGTCCACGGGAAGCCCCATTTTCTTCTCCCTAAGGCCTCCAGGAGTTTGAATGGTTGAACTTGTATTTGAGTGATGATGTCCCATGCTTTTCCAGGGTAGTTTCTCTTCTCTACTATCCATCAGGGAGAAAAGGAATTGATTCGCTGGACAAACCCTTTCCTGGGGAAGCTCTTTTATATCTGTTTGTTTAAGTCAAAGGAGTTTTCAAATGAGAGGAAGGCTTCACACTGTTCTCAGGTAACACTCAGAGAAAATGGATGAGTCTGTGGGCTGTATTTTATTGGCAGAGAAATGCCAAGATGGCAGTTCAAGAAAATAGGTGTCCCCATAACCAGAAGCAAATAATTTAAACGTTTACACATACAGTTGCAAAAAGAATGGCAGAAAGGAGAGGCATTTCATGCCCTTGCAGATTTTGAGATATAACTATGACTAAACATAAAGTGCATTAAAATTTTAATATAAGTTAGAAACACATCCACTCAGAATGTGCGACTGAATGTATTTTTATAATGCTTGATTCCTATTGAAAAATGATGGAGTTTGCCCTAAAGCTCAGCCCTCCGGGAATAGAGCTTGTTAATTCATACCTTAAAAAAATTAAGAAACAAAGTAGACTATTATTAAATTCCATTATTGGGATTAGAAATGACCTCAGGGTCATTTAACCCAGTTATTATCTGATCCACATTTTTAAAAACATTTCTGGAGTGATTGCAGTCATCAGACAACATGCTTTAAATTGTTATCATTTATTTCATGTGTGTGAGTGTTTTGCCTGTGTATATCTGTGCACCACATTGTGCAGGGTCCACAGAGGCCAGAAGATGGCATTGGATCCCCTGGGACTGGAGTTGTGAGCTGCCATGTGGGTGCTGGGAACTGAAGCCAGGCCCTCTGAAGAAGATTAAGCACTCTTAGCTGCAGATTCCTCCAGATAATATGCTAAGATAACCCCCATATATTGGCATGGCAGGACTTGTTTGGGAAGGAAACTCTTTCATTATAGCATTGTTGTCCCTGGGACTGGTGGTTTTGATACAGTATGGTTAGCATGGACAACTTCAGGAGTGTTTTATTTTTGTTGTTAGCTCCTATTCAAGTTTGTTTATTTATTGGAAAACAGTGTCATTTATAACATTTGACCTTCCTCAGTGAGATTAATATTTTTGAAACCATTGGAGCATAATGTGAATTTTATATTTTCTTATGTATAAATTTTTACACACATACACACACACACACATACACACACTGGAAGAATGATGCAGAAAACTGTATTCCACTGAACTCAGCCAGATAGGGGCAACAGTGCAGCAGTGACTGTGTTACAAACACTGCTGTGTAGGCAGAGACTGCTCTTTTGCTTCCTGGCAGCCCAGACTGATAATCACACAGAAACTATATTAATTACAACACTGTTTGGTCAATCAATGATTCAGGCTTATTTCTAGGTAGCTCTTATATCTTGAATTAACCCATTTCTATTGATCTTGTATCACCACGAGGCTGTGGCCTACCAGTAATGGTACTGGGTGTCTTTCTCTTTCAGCAGCTACACAGTGTCTCCTTGACTCTGCCTACTCTTTCTCTATTTCTGTTCTGATTTTCTGCCTGGCTTTACTCTGCTAAACCATTGATCCAAACAACTTTATTCATCAACCAATAAAAGCAACACATATACATAAGGACATCTCTCATCATCTCCCCTTTTCTGTCTAAATAAAAAGAAAGGTTTTTTAACTTTAACATAGTAAAATTACATATACAAACAGTTATCAAGCAAGAATTACAGTTACAATATTTAGTCCATTTACTATTTGGCAAATTAAGGAAAATACTCAATCATCTATCCTATCTTTGTGAGTCTAAAGTTTTATATCTAATTTATCTTTTATCATAACTAAGAAGAACTATAACTATAACTGTCTTCAACTCCATCAAAGACCTCAGAAGGATATAATATTACCTAAGTAAACAGGAAGTGCATTGCAAGCAACTTCCAAAGTTCTAGAAATGACAGAGACATCTCATTGCCTGGACAGTCACCCAAAGTTATTCTGAAACATTGGGGCATTCATCTTCAGCTTACAGGCCTATAATATCTGGCAGACTTTTCCATGAAGCAGGAAAGTTGAAGATCTGATCTGTCTTGTACTGGCAAAGTTCATCAATTGCTCTCTTATGTGTTCTGCAGAATGTCTGGCAGTTTCTTCTGTGAAGCAGGAACCCTGAAAGACTGCCTCACCTTCTTTAGGCAAATACAGCAGTCATTTTCCTGTGAGTCCTGCATGTTCAGTTCATGCAGCATACCATTAAGCAGTCTAGGCAAGAGCAGTTTCTTGCCCAAATGGCTAGCTTTGTGACATTCAAAGCAAATTCCATAATGAGTTTTTGCAATGCCCATCAACCTCTCTGAAGTAGTTGGTGCTGCCAGAAGCAGACATGTCTCACTGACTGACAAGAAAAGTCTAAGTTCTTAAAACCTTTAAAATGCTGTATTCTGTAGGTCTTTGAAGTGTTGGAGATTATCTAGCTAGTTGAACTATATCTCTGTATATTTAGAAAACCTAGTGTAATTAAAAGTTTGATTATTATTATAGATGACTATCTATTGATCTGTATTTCTTAACTATACATTACATTTTAAAATGAACTGCATGAGCACAATACCTTAAACAAGAGTAGAAATAGACATATAACAAAATTGACCTTAATTTTGTATCAATAAACCAAGATCCATACCAATGCAAAGTATTCATTTCCATATCATACCCACCTATAAATGAAAACAAACACTTATAAATAATCATTTTGGAAATTTGAGGGCTGTTTTCTCTAAACTGCATCCTGCTATTTGTTGGGCAGAGTACTTTTAGGGTTCATGGAGACCTTTCAGGGGCCTTGTTCCATCAAACCACATTAGACTGGAAGGAATCCACAGGTTCTCCATTTCTGTGGAAACAAAAGTAGGACCTCTTTTCCAAAGTAACATATCCTTAGACCCAAAATTGAAGTCAAGATACTTTTATGTTGGTTTAACTTACAGCCCCCAGAATCAAATGTCTCTCTGCAGTCATCTCATTAACAGTCAAATAATTTAAAGAAAACACAATAATACATATAATCCAAGCTCTCTGTGTATTTTTCATCTTTACATGGTTTATTTTTTTACTCTATTACTTTTTAATATTTATTATCTTTACTCCTTTAATCTATGTCTTTCTGTACTCTTATCTATACTCCTTTTCTTCTCTCTCCCAAGCCTACATACAGTTTTTAAAACACACTGTGTCTGGTTTAGAGGTCTTTTATGTATGAATCTATCCTAATGTGTATCTGAAATCCTTTTCTGAGAAGGAGAGTTTTAAAATGGTAAGCAGTGTTGTCTCAAGCAGCCCTGGATGCTGGCTCTGCCTCTCTTGGCCTTTCAATATGGCTGAGGTATGTTTACCACCAGCTCTGGGACCGCTGGGTGGGAGCTTCACATGTCAACTCTTAGAAGCACTGTGCAACACATAAACCCCTTTTGTCTGAGTAAAAGTTAGATATGCCATGCAGCGTGCTGTGCGGACTAGAAATGTCTCCCTATATGGATGTGAGAATCCACCATGCTTTCTTGCCTGTGCAAACCTAGCAGACCCCATCCAGCTGCTTTCCCAGATGGGGGTGCTGAGCGGCAGGCATGCTCTCAGCTATTTTCCTCCTAACCCCCAGCAGGCATACAAGCCCCCAGACCTGAAGTGTGTGACTGGCCACGCGGGTTAGCCCCACATGTATGGGTGACACTTTGTAAGTCACTCTGTGAGATGAGACTGCTCTTTCATTCCTGGCTGCCCAGACCCAAATAATCACACAGAAATTATATTCATTACAACACTGTTTGACCTATTAGCTCAGACTTCCTTTAACCAACTATTATATCTTTAATAAATCCATTTCTTTTAATCTGTGTATTGCCATGAGGGTGTGACCTACAGGTAAGGTTCCAACATCTGTTTCCTTTGGCAGCTACGTGGCATCTCCTTGACTCTGCCTACTCTTTCTCTTTAATCTTTGGTCTGATTTCCCACCTGGCTTTACTCTGCTAAGCTGTTAGCCCAAAAAGTTTTATTTGTCAACCAATAAAAGCAACACATGTACAAAAGGCCATTTCACATTACAGCTGTCCAAATCTGCTGCTTGGCTGAGCCCCCTTTAGAGCACTCCCATGCAGCACTTCACAGAAACACACAGGCTGTAAACCTTCCAAAGCCTGCTTCCTGGAGAAAACCTTGGAGTGGTGATTCTCAACCTGTGTGATGCGACACCTTTGGGGGTTGACTGACCCTTTCACTGAGGTCGCCTAAGACCATCAGAAAACACAGATTTCTGCATGATGATACACAACGGTAGCAAAATCACAGTAATGAAGCACCAATAAAATAATTTTTGGTTGGGGGGGTCATCACATCATGAGGAGCTGTATTAAAGGATTGCAGCATTAGGAAGGTTGAGAACCACTGTCTTAGAGACTTTTCAGCAATGAAGTACTGTGTTGGTTGTAGTATCACAGAAGGATTGACAATTTATCATTTGTAAAACATTGCTACCACCATTGCCAGCTTTCTTACTTGGCACAATTTTATGTGGCATGGACTGACATTCTCATACGACTGCAGAGCTGATTGCCTTTGCCCATCCATTACAGAAAACCAGGAAACAAACAAGCAAATGCAATTCCAAAGGACAGCCTAGTCACCAGTTTGATACATAACTTAACAGACATTCCTTATGTGTCACTTGTGTGCACGTGAGTATTTCCTATGCTGCCATTATCATTTGGGAGCATAGATACACATCCTCTAGCTATAATGTTAAGTATTTCATAAATGTTGCAGTGACATTGAAGTCTACCATGATTTACTGGCGTCGTCTCCGGGGCACTTTCAAGCTTGAGGCTCTTATAAATAGTCCACTCGATGGGATCCTCATTTGCCAGCTGTCTGTGATGGCCAATAGGAGCTGGGGAGGATGCATTTTCCAGGAAGAGAACCATGAGGTCAAAGGCTGAGCACATTCAAAACATAGGACGAAATAGGTTTCCAGTGGGCTGTGAGAATTCACACTCCAAGCAGGCTCTTGCAGGTAGAAATGTGGTCGAGCAAGAAAGATACAGAATTTCATATTCATGGAATGATTGATTTCTTTGCAAAAATGATGCAGTGCTAGACATCTGGATAGCTGAGAATGCAGTACGTGTGTGATAGGCTCAAAAGTTTCCAGATTGTCCAACAGTGTGATATTTCCCTTGGTGTTTAGACAATGAGTTGTCACAGGTTGCGTGGTTACCGCTGATAGTGAACAATCAACATCTATCTCTGATTCAGGGGGAAAAAATATCAAATTCAAGTAACTACTATCCTTGTTTCTATTCTGTGGCCTTTTGCTTTTGCTCTTACCTTAGGTAAGAGGGTCCATCCAGGACTGGAGAGATGACAGTTAAGAGCATTGGCTAGTCTTCTAGAGGATCCAGGTTCAATTCCCAGCATCTATATGAAACCTAATGACTAATAACTCCAGTTCCAGGGAATTTTGACTTTCTCCAGCACTACATGCTTGTGGCATACAGGCATACATGCAGGCAAAACAGCTGCACACATGAAAAAAATAATAAAAGTGAGGGCCCATCCAGAGTCACACTAGGAGTGTGAGTAACTTTTTTCACTTCTGCTCATCAGTTATGACTGAGTCCCTTTCCTGAACTAAGCCCTGTGTTACATACAGATGGGAACAGAGGCCAAGGGGCCCAGGCTCCGGAAAGTGTTGAAGAAATAAATCAGAGTCCACTGCAGAAGGTCTGGCTTGTAAACGGACTTTAAAGACTTATTAAAATGAATTTAAAAGTTTCATAGATTCTGCTCTCTGGGTTACGGTAAGTCACCTGAGCCAGACACCCTGTTGTTTGATGTTTAACGTAATTCCAGTATCTCACTTCCACATATGTTCCTGTATTGGACTGTCTGGACCAATCACTGCTGCTCACTCACAGTGACTTTTGCAGGATAATGTCTCAGGAGAAACAACAGTTAGAGTAAAATGGGGTGAAGCCATTTTCAAGTCTTTGGCAGAGACTGCAAAGCTTTTCTTTGTAAAAGCTGCAGCAGAATCTTACTGGTCCTGTGAGAGGATGAATAATGTTAGGGCTCTAGATTGATAGCCTATCCATAACACCTTTCTCTATGTATCCACATCTGTGCTTGAAGTACGGTGTCTCAGAATGCCTATGTGTACAGGTGACCCCAGACATCTGGTCTGACTGTACAATAATACAAAAGCAATGCCCGCTCAGGTGAGATAACATTTTGAATCGTGCATTTCCATTTGTTCTGAAACGGGGGGGCACACAGGACAATCACTTTTTTTTGTTATTGTCATTGTTGTTGTCGTTTTGTTTGTTTGTTTTAATCAATGCTGGTTGTTGGTAACGAGCCACAGCACCCCATTTCCTGCTATCATGTGGAGCAGCAAGCAAGACTCTGTAGTGGTTTGGGTGTTTGTTTTGTGTTTTCATAACTTGTCCTGAGGACAAGATGCCCATCAAAGTGTCTGTTAGTTATTTAGCAGTCTTATTACAAAATGGCCTTGGTGTTAGTTGATTGACTCCACTAAGGCTGGCATGGGCATCTTGTTTTTAGGCCAAGCTGGGAATGCCCAGTGGGTAAGCTGCATTAAAACCACTTTAGGTTTCTATCTTCGTCTTATGAATGGCCTCTCAGAACATCTGTATGTTATTTTTTAAACATACATGTAAGCATGCTTTCTGATATGCCAAAAAATCTATTTTCAGAGCCTGGCTTCCTTGGACTGAGACATAAAAGGAGCATGCCTGAGCACCGCGCAAGCGTCAGTCAAATTCATTGTGATAGTAAAGGCCTTTACAGTAAGATCTAGGCCTGGGTTCATCATAAATTAGTGGGATTGCATGGAGTAGTCTTTAAAATTTTTTCATAAGAATTCCCTCCAAGCCTGGAGTTATCCCATTCTGTAAGTGTGTTCTGTGCCGAGTGACTATGACTTAGAAAATGTGTGGCATCGGTATAGATCTGAGTAAACTCTGCTTCTCACTCTTGCTCTTCCCAGAAGAACTGTCCGGTTAAGTCTGTCAACTTGAAACAAGCCAGGGTCATCTCAATGGAGGGAATGCCTCCATTATATTGACCTATAGGCAAGTCTTTAGGACATTTCATTGATTAATGTTTTATGAGGGAGGAGACAGCCCACTGTGGAAGGAGGTCCTGGGTTGTATAAAGAAGAAGGCTGAGCAAGCCATGAGGAGCAAGCCAGTAATTAGCTCTCTTTCCGGGCCTCTGTTTCAGTTCCTGCTTTCAGGTTCCTGCCTGGAGTTCCTGTCTTGCTTTTCCTTGGAATGGACTGTAATTTCTAAGCCAAATAAACTGTTGTCCCCATGTTGGTTTTCGTCAGTGTCTTATTACAATGAGAGAAGAAAATTCAGACCAGGGTCTTTAGCTTTTCTGTTTTTTTTTCTTCTACATCTAAAGTCTGTGTAGGACAGAGGCATCCTGGAAGGTAACCCTCAAGTGAGCAGCAAATAAGAAATTGCATGGGTACAACTGGGGACTGGGAAGTGACAGCACCTTGGGGGACCGGGAGTGTAGCTAGATCAGGCAGAATCGGTACTGGTGGAAACTTTAGCTTATTTCATCCACTGATTGTTAGGTAGATCCTCTTACCAAACAAATACCCGCTTTGCCATGAGCACCAAACCTGAAAATTATGACTAATAATACCATTTAATTTACTGGCAAATTAAAACAAAATAAAAGAACACAAATTTTAGGAGAAGGTTGCTCATTTTCGGAATAATGAACTAAATCTTAAGATATCTCTTGCGTCATCTATGGGAGGGGTATAAATTAAAATGAAATACCTCAGAGTCCACATGATTTTAAAGGTTTGGGCCACAATTGTAGAGATACAAAGAACAAGATCTTAGCTGGGATGAGGAATGAGAAGATGCAGACTCAGGAGCCCAGGGACCCTTTCTCCTCCCCCTGAGATGACCCTGCTCTTATTTGGCTGGTACATCTCACCAACAAAGCCCTAGCAATTTGGAAAATTATGAAATCAAAATAGAAGGCTTATGCAACATTAAAAAAAGTGTATAGATCTACATCAGTGAACTTCAGAATGAGAGGTGAAACTCCTGAATGAGACAGTATTGGGGGAAAGCCTCCTGAATGAGACAGTGCTATGGAAACGCTTCCTGAATGAGACAGTATTTTGGGGGAAGGTTCTGTAATGCGATGGCATTTTTAAGAATGGGTAAGAATTACATCAACTGTGAAACATCGCAAAGAAACTCCCCTTAAGATAATTGCACGTGGAGGAGGAGCACAGAGAGGACTGAAGGGAATAGCGTGGATATTTTGTCTATGAGGAATATTTCAAGTTAAAATTAGAAAGAAAAAATAGAACCTCATTGTGGAAGTCAGTTTTAAAAATGTAGCCAGGCAGTGGTGGCGCTCGCCTTTAATCCCATCACTTGGGAGGCAGAGGTAGGCGGATCTCTGTGAGTTTGAGGCCAGCTTGATCTACAGAGCTAGTTCCAGGACAGCCAGGGCTGTTACTCAGAGAAAACCTGGCTCAAATCTCCCCCTCCAAAATATGCAATTTTTCTACAGAAATGACAACATTTTTGAGCAGGGTCATGGCATGGGCATTTAAATGTCTAGGAAAGTAGATGTTGTGGCAGGTGTAGGCTAGATCAGTAGAGAAGAGTCTGGATGTGAGTCTCATGAACCATGAATGGGGATCAAACTCCACCATGAATTCTGTCCCTCTATTCGAGTTGATAGAATAAAATTACTATAATCTGGGTTACTTAAATGACAAACAGTTGCTTCTTCTTATTCTTGATGCCGGGAAGTCCCAGGTCAATATACTACTAGATGTGATATCTAAAAGAGAAACTCTCCTTGTTTATACACTGCTACGTTCTTGATGAATTTCCCAAAGTAGAGTGGACAGAGGAAATGAAATAAGCACTCTTATATTCTTCAGAGGGTGGTGACTCCATTGTGTCCCATGACCTCATCTACATCCAACACTTGCAGAAACCCAATTCCAACCCCATCACACTTGGAATTAGAGCTTTCACCCAGGAACTTTAGAGGAATTAAAACATTAAGCCCACAGCTCAAGGGTCCATGTTGAACAGAAGTATGAGAGGTAGATGCTTCTCCAAGCAGAGGACTGAAACTCTTTCAGCTAAAGACAATGAAGGCCTGGGTGAGATTGAAAAGGAAGAGTTATCCTCTTTTGGCGTCTGCGTAGTGTGGGAGAAAGACTTCAGTGTGGTGTGGGGAAGGTGAGGGACAATGAGTGGTGGTTCTGGATGGCAGCGGGAATGGGGATGGGAGGTGCTGAGTTCTGCTTGGAGCCTTCCCGACACAGGCATAGGCTACACCTGTAGTCTTGGAGTGTGCTGCTTGGGGAGAAGAGAAGCCATGGTTGGAGCAAGTTTCAAGAGGGGAAAAAGAGGTCTTGGGTTAGACCTCAGGGGTATCATGGGGCTATGGAAAGATGCTTTAAAATGAATGAGACACTGGGCCACAATGATGCCAGAGATATGGACTGTGGACAAGAAAGAGGCTGCGGAGAACCAAGAACACTAAAGATAGAGTGGGATGGGCAGCTGGGACGGTAGGGTAAACAATCTCATGGATGGTCAATATTTGAGAGTCAGACTTTAGTAGAGTCTGCTGTAATGCTTTCCCATATCCTCTTGAACTCCAAGTCTACGTAAAAGAGAAAAACATCTTTTCTGCCCTTTGTGGTTAGGCTGTTCATCACACAGTCACATAGCGCACACAGTTCGTCTATGTTCTCCAGCATAGGGGACTGTGAACTCACTCTTTTCACATGTCCCATATCCCAAACAGGACGCTTACTCCTTGAATCTGGGTTGCGCTCATTTATTTTATTTTATGTGGTTTTGGCAGAGCACACTTGCCTGGAAGAAACCTAAGAGTCAGTTGTTGAATGTACATCTCTTTAATCCTGAACAATAAGAACTTGGGTCTGAAGAGGGGGCAGGAAAAATGATCCTAGAAAATGGGACACAACCAGGATCTTCCTCCAGGGAGTCCGCTTCTGTGGACAGAAGCCAGACTGATGTGGGATTGAGGACTTCTACTCCTGAACCTGTCATTTGGTGACTTGATTTAAGTCAGCTTCCTTCATAGGACTTTGTTTAGACCCCTCCAAAAGGGACTTGGCTTAAAACTTTCTGAAAATACTTGGGCATCTTTAAAGAAATGTCCCTAAGTGATACATAGAGGCTAAGATGCGTAGTAAGGGTGAGGGAAGAAAAAAAATATCTAGAGGCATTTTGTCATTCAGAAAAAAAATCCTATAATATCTCTTTCCTCTTCTATCCCTGCTGCATTTTTTGTAAAAAAAAAAAAACCATAATTTTATTATGAAAATCTTCAATATACAGCAAAGCTTAAAGAATTTTGTATGAAGACCCACCTACCTCTTGCCTGGATTCTGTTGGCAGTATTTACCCTGGTCACCATGTCACACACCTTTCCAGTTCTCTGTTTCCCATCTGATGCATAGTCTCTCTTTTCCTCCCAATCTGGGCACTGTCTTTCCCCTCAGACGTCACAGGTCTGCAGGAAAGTTAAGTGGAGTCGAGTTAGCCGTGGACACAGGGCATAATAAGCAAATTGGTAGCTCACTGAACCTCAGATGAGCTCTGGGCAAGTTCTTCTCACCGGCTCACAAATAGAGCTGAAAGAATCGCCAGCTAAATGATGCACAGCCATCGAGTTAGACAGGTGGAGCTAAAGAGGAAAAAGAAATTGTCGTTTTAGGTAAGCGATGCTGGTGCAACAGACTCCAGCAGGGACTATGCCCATTCTCCTATTGTCATGGAGGAGTTGATGCGCAGTCTTTTTCTAGGTTTCTCCTCAGAACTGCATCCCATCCGAGAATGGGCCCCATTGCTTCTGAACAGGCAGCACCCTGATGGCCTCACAGTTAAAGGAGTAAGTCATGAAACAACCCCACACCAGTTTGGAATTATGATTAATAAAAGGGTTATTTATTAAAAGGAAAAACTTACAGATCACTGTCCTAGACAACAGCCCTCTGCACAACCAGGAAAAGAGTCTGGTAGCTGGAAGCCAAAGAGACCATGCCCAAGTTGAAGGAACGGAGGAGCTCCCGCAGCACACAGTCTCTGGTTCTCATGGCTACCTTCCATCCCAGTTTCCTGCCTTTAGTCCTTTCTGTGGTCACTAGTTGCCACTGGTGTGAGCTTGTATGGACCGTAGTAAACCTTTGGCTTGTGCAGCTGAGAAGCATGTGTGTGTTGCACACATCTCCTGCCCCTAGGACTCACTGTCCATGTCCATGCCTCAGTTTCTTCTGCAAAATATGACCATGCCTTTCCTTTGATTTAATTAGAATTGCTTTGACGTTTTAAAAGCAAGGTGTTCACATACCTAAAGTCTCTGTAAGCACGTGAGAAGACACATAGTCTCATCATTTCAGTTATGTTCAGGGAAGGGTCATAAGGTCTTGTTTCCAAAGTCATTTATAAGGCAACATTATCTTCACTATCAAAGACGTGTCAGAAACAATGGTCTGATGTTCTAATCATTGTAGCATGAAAAGCAAGACCTGAGTTTCTGAGTTATTGGCCTGAGCAGGACGCAGCCAGACACTAAGGAGAGACGCTGAAATACTGCATCAGGGAGACTTTAAGTAACCCGAACAGTGCTGGTGGTACACCCTCTAGATCCCACCCTTGTTCCATGACTCTGCATCCCTGGCTACGGCTGGAGTTTCTCAGGGGTCGTGAGAACATCTGAATGTCAGTGGTTGGAAGATGCTGTCACCTTAGAGCCACACGGGATCTTAGGAGATTGAAAAGACCATTCACTGGCTTGCTAATTTCTATCTTCTGTGTGGTGCCGGTCTCCAGGAGCGATGAAGAGCATCTCCTAGAATAAAGCTTCCAGCCTACACATGTAGGACACAGCTCCTGGGAGCAGGAAGGTGGGCAGAGGCAGGAATGGCCAGAGACACATTTGAGATGGATGTGGCAACAGAAAGGGGACAGCGCCAAAGAGGACATAGCCTTGAGATTCTCCGCTGTGCTACTTGGCGTTGTCTCATTCTCGGATTTTCCACTCCTGTCCAAATGGACTAAGTTCCCATCAGTGTTTTCCTCCCAGGCTTGCTTTTCTTCGTCAAAGTCTCAGCTATTGACGATTGTGACACGCCAACCTCTTAAGATCAGTCCTGGTTGTATGGAGAGATGGAAACAGAACGGCTGGCAGAGCATGACCTCAGATTTATCCTGGCTTGAGGCACCATCTGGCATACTGTGCCCATACCACGTGCCATGTGTGTCTGCCTTGTCTCAGAAAGACATGTGGATGCTGAACATCACCTTTCTCCACGAGATGTGGCACTGACATGGCCTTGGCCATTTACTTTAGTGGTACTTGATTTACCTTTGCAATGCTTCCAACACGAGTTGGACTAAGCTGAGGGGAGATGCAGTCTTTTCCTTGCTCCCACCAACACTAAACATGAAAAAATGCTGAGCAAAACATCACAGCTGCTCCAACAAAAACAATTCCTGCAGCCAAAGTTCAAAAGGGGAATTCTGCCAGGAGAATAGGTATGGTGAGCTTGTAGTGCTGAGGGAGGGAACCGCAGAAGCGCTTCCGGGGTGGGGCTCGGGTTCTCAGATGGACAGGAGTCTGCATTCGACCTGAGAGAGAAAACCGTGACCCCTATAAAAGCAAGTCAGCTGCCTTGACAAGCTCCATGCCTAACTTCATAGGTTAGAAAACACCACACTTCCTGGGTTGAGAAAAAAAGTTTACTTTTTCTCTAAGCTTTTAGATAAAACAAAACAAGTT
Source organism: Ondatra zibethicus (assembly GCA_004026605.1). Lineage (NCBI taxonomy): Eukaryota > Metazoa > Chordata > Mammalia > Rodentia > Cricetidae > Ondatra > Ondatra zibethicus. The sequence continues at coordinate 118,927 of PVIU01002533.1, read as the reverse complement.
GAGTCTAAGGAGTTAAAAAAACTGAAGGTCAGAGCCACGTGTTTCTGTGCATCTTGGGTTTATGATACTTGTGAAGTGTGAAAACCAGAAGTCAGCACACAAATCTAAGACCTTAACTCAGGACCACTGATGCTCTTGGTGTCTTCGGTTGGAGAAAAACCCAAACTGTTCTGGGTGGTTTTCACAACTCGATTCTCAGGAGACTTCCTGTGCTGCCCACCACAATCTAGGATGAAGATTATCACGCAAATGAGAAACCCCAATCACATGTGGAAAGAAACCCATCATGAGGGAAACCGGTGGACCCAGCAGGTCTGGGCAAACCTTGGAAACCCACGGAAAACTCAGAAGAAAGACACGCTCATGCCTGCTTCACACCACTGGACAAATAAAATCCAAAGAGCATAATGTAAAAATAAGACAAGAGCACAAATCGGATTTGGGAAAGAACCAAGTCAAATGTGAATAAAAATGACAGGACGTTGGGGCTGGAGAGGTGGCTCAGTGGTTAAGGTCACATATAAAAGGTCTGTATCCATTTCCCAGGATCTGTATTGGGCATCTCACAACTGCTCACATCTATGGCGCCAGGGCATCCACCAGCCTCTTCCGGTCTCCGTGAGCACCTGTAACCACACCCACTCCCCCATACTACTTCTTTAAAATATGGGACATTAACATTGAAAAAAAATAATGTAGAGGATAGCTTGAAGAATAAAATAGCAGAAGATCTAGTAACAAATAAAAGGAAATGAGCAACTTACTACAAGACCTGAGCAGCTAAAGAATGTACTGGAAAGATTGGAGAAATTTACTTAAGACATGAAGAAGTGGGAGCTAGGGCAGGGTGAATTGGAGACAGACTGGAACACCTAGATCCAAGGTATATTTGATAAGACACCAGGGGATGGAAGGTGGAGACCATCTGATAAACAGACCTGTACTGAGCAGCTACCCCATGCCATGTGTGTAAGGAAGGGTGCATGCAGAAAAGGTACGACAATGAACAAGGAGCCAGGAGGAGGCTGCAAGTAGGCAGAAACTACAAGATGGATACAAAGCAAAACATTAGTCAACTCCACAAGCCTGGACTTATTAAATCAGAATATGGATGAAATATTTATTGATAATAAATCATAAAGAACTGTTTTAAACAATTCTTTCATAAACATAATTTTACCATTTATTAAAGATGAAAGTGAAGTGTCCACTAATGAGGTAGATGCATGTGCTTGCTTTCTGTAAAGACCTGAGTCCTGTCTGAATGCGTGATGCTGCAGGATGTGCGTCCTGTCTGAATGCGTGATGCTGCAG